>JAXIVD010002600.1:22500-27500 GCA_036785275.1 Cancer borealis
GAGTCTTTCTTGGCCTTATTGGGTTTTTCTGGGTCTTTTTTGGTCTTCTTGGGTCTTCATCGGTATTTTGGGTCTTTTTTGGTCTTTTTGGGTCTTTCTGGGTCTTTTTTAGTCTTTTTTTCTTGGTCTTTCTGGGTCTTTCTTTAGTTTTTTTTTTTAGTATTTCTGGGTTTTTCTGGGTTTTTAGGGGTCTTTTTTGGTCTTTCTGGGTCTTTCTTTAGGTCTTTTTTGGATCTTTTTTTGTTTTTCTGGGTCTTTTGGGGGCTAATTTGGTCTTTCTGGGTCTTTTAGGGTCTTTCTGGGTCTTCCTTTAGGTCATTCGGGGTCTTTCTGGGTGTTCGAGGATCTGCTTTTGTGTAGGGAGGCAATAGGACCAGGTGGAAGCCAAGTGACCGGCCAAAACAAGCAGGTCTTAATGCGGGCAGGCCATTAATTTTTGGGTTTCAGTACCTGGATGGCCCACCTTGATGCTGACATTCAAGGGCCGCCATTGGAGTCCCACACATCTGTCTTCCTCTCTTGTATTGTTGTTTTATGTCCATTTCGTTGGTGTTTATTATTTAGTTGTGGCGGGAGGTCTGGGTGTCCCTCTCTCTCTCTCTCTCTCTCTTTCTTTCTTTCTTTCTTTCTTTCTTTCTCTCTTTCCCTCTTCTCGTCTCAAACCTACACACAAGGAAATGCCAACGTAAACAAAGACAGAGAGATAGAACGGTGCACTTACAGGCAGACAAACATACGTACAGACAAACAAACAGACACATGTACGTTGGTGGGCCTCGCTTCACTCAACTGTAAACAATACCAACATTTTCCTACATCACATCTTCTTACAGTCAGTCAGTCAGTCTTCGAAGTGAAACATACATCCTTCTGTTCCTCTGATACCAGCTAACACAACACACACTGGCTTCTCTTTCCTTCCTATCAAGCTTTCAGTGCAACGAGCCTATAGTTTACATTCTTATCCCATTCCCGGTGGCGTGGTAGCTGCTGGAGGACAGTGAGTGGCTTAAATTAGAGAATAAATAAAGGGATATGTAAGTTTTGTGAAATATTTAGCTTTTAACTCATGAAGCGCAACACGTAAGGATCAAGCTGCCTTTGGGATTATAGGTGTAACTAGTTATATACATTAATTTGCATATAGATCTTGAATTTCAGTTTTCCTTCTATAATATATGTATCAGAGAATCCTGGAAGCCATATTTGATAGAGTCCTTCACACTCCTTACTTCTATTCCTCCTTTCTTTCTTACTTCTTTCCTCCTTCCTTCCTTCAACGCCTCATAGTTCTCTCTCTTCAGAATCCTTGTTCGTCTAAGGACCCCAAGGACAAGATCCTTAATTATGGCGGTGGTGCGGGACAGCGTGTCACTTCTGATTGTGTGTGTGTTGTGTGTTGTGTGTGTGTGTGTGTGTGTGTGTGTGTGTGTGTGTGTGTGTGTGTGTGTGTGTGTGTGTGTGTTTGGCAAAATTAAGCTACATGGTTAGTTTTAAGATACATTTATTGATGTATCTTATTGTGTGTATGTGTATGTGTATGTGTGTGTCTATGTGTATGTGTGTGTGTATGTGTGTATGTGTGTGTGTGTGTGTGTGTGTGTGTGTGTGTGTGTGTGTGTGTGTGTGTGTGTGTGTGTGTAGGTGTGTGTGTGTGTGTGTATATGTGTGTATGTGTGTGTGTGTGTCATCACCACCACCACCTCACATCACCTTCATTATGACTGCCAGACAGACACCTGAGCCACACCCAACCTGTTCCTCGCCTGCTTATCACACTAGAAATCGAGACTTTCCTTAATGAAGAACACCAGTCGCTTTTTCCCACCATAAGCAACGAAACACCCCCAGATAACACCCCTGAAAAGTGCCCTCGAGTCACTATAAGGGAGGGACAAGGTAGGTAAGTGGGAAGGTTTCGTCAGGTAAGTAGTAAGCCATATATTAGAGTTAGTCACCTGTGGAAATTTCTCAGCAGTGGTGTTCGTGGCTAAGCAGACATTTGCATACGTCATAAATTCAGAGGCTTTCATAATATTGTGCCTCGTCGTCCCGGGCCAGCTTCAATAACTCAAGATAAGGACACACAAGAACAAGAGGAGGAGAGGAAGGTGTGTTCAGGCATTGTGAATTGCGCTGCATTCACAATATTGTACCTGTGGCTGTCTGTCTGTCTGTCTGTCTGTCTGTCCTTTGTGTGTGAATGTGTGTGTGTCCTTCTCTCTTTTCTTCCCTAGTCTCTCAGCTTATGCCTCCTCGTCCTCGTCCTCGTCCTCGTCCTCCTCCTCGTCCTCCTCCTCGTCCTCCTCCTCCTCCTCCTCCTCCTCCTCGTCCTCCTCCTCCTCCTCCTCCTCGTCCTCCTCCTCCTCCTCCTCCTCGTCCTCCTCCTCGTCCTCCTTCTCGTCCTCCTCCTCGTCCTCCTCCTCCTCCTCCCCTTCCCTCCCTCACTGCGGTCAACCCGTCGCTTCCTGACACATCCTGCCTTGCTGTCCCACGAGTCCTTCACTAATACTCATTCAGCCTCATCCACTTTCACTTGTCATTATAAATATTTGTTCTAATACTAATAATTACGCAGTAAAATGAAACCGTATCCTTTTTCCACAACATGATTTTCTTCCTCATTTTCTCGAAAGCTATTAGAGATATTGGAAATAACATTGCAGCATCTGATAGACCTAATTACACTCTCCATTACTCACCCCTCCACACCTTCACCCCCTCACTCCTTTACCCTCTTCATCCCTTTACCTCCCTCACCCCTTCAATCCCCACCCCCTTTACCCCTTCAGACCTTACCCCTTCCCCCCTCCCCTGCCACTGCTATCGTAATCTTGAGTGCAGGTCAGACTTGAGCCTTCCATTGTTATTAAACTTCTGTGAACTTCATTGCTTTTTTGTGCTGAGAGGCAAGGCACTTAAAGCTTGACTGCTGATGGTGGTGGTGGTGGTGGTGGTGGTGGTGGTGGTGGTGGTGGTGGTGGTGGTGGTGGTGTAGATTGTGGTTTTAGGTACGTGAGAGTAATGATACTTATATATAAATTAAATAGTGTTTCGTACTCGTTAATTATGCAAAGGTTTACACAGGTGCTAATTACTTACACCTCAAACTCATTACCAGGTAGCGATGCAGGTAAAGAAAGGTAAAGGGAAAAGTTGATTAATTACCTCAAGATTGAATAATTACAAATTATTCTAGAAGCTTCAATATACCATATCTTACACACATCACACATCACACACACACACACACACACACACACACACACACACACACACACACACACAAACACGTGGTAGGGAGGAGGACGTGTGTATGGTAGTAGGGATGTGGTCACCGCGAGGCCAGCCAGGCATTGAGGCGGCGGCAGTGTGGTAATAGAGGGTGACAAAGGAAGTGATAGATGTGGTTATGGCAGTTAGCGTCCGTGGTTGAAAATGGTCGAGTTGTGGAGATTTGACTCTTAGTACCAATCCAAACCAAACCAAATCTATGCTGCTTAAGGAATGGTTTGGTTTGAGTGATTCCTGTTTATTATTCTTAAGGTAAGGTTTAATTTTAGTGGTCCCTGCCTATGATTTAAGGTATAATTTTAGTGATTCCTCTCTATGATTCAGGGTATAATTTTAGTGGTTTCTGTCAATAATTCCTAAGAAAAGGTTTTATTTTAGTGATTCCTGTACCACCACGACTTATTATTTTAAAGATTATTCACGTACACGTAGGAAATGTTACCTTTCTTTTTACTCTTGCACGCACACACACGTACACACCACACACACACACACATACACGCAATTAGTCATGCAAGCCACCAACCACACACTGCTTAACCGTCTCCCATCACCACTCTCACCACCACCACAACCATCCTGATCACCACCACCACCACCACCACCCTGACCACCACCACCACCACCACCACCACCACCACCCTGACCACCGCCACCACCACCACTTAACTAGCCTCGTACAACGTCAGCGTGACACACTACTAAATGCCTAATAGGACCGGAAAACATCACACATCTCCCTTACAACCCTCGTCACACCACCGCTACCTCTCTCTCTCTCTCTCTCTCTCTCTCTCTCTCTCTCTCTCTCTCTCTCTCTCTCTCTCTCTCTCTCTCTCTCTCTCTCTCTCTCGTTTAATCACCTCAGTGTCATAAACAAGCGACATTTTTAATTGCGTCTTTTATTGCTCTTGTTTCGAAGGTCCTCCGGCGTGAGTGGTTCTCGTGTTGAGGATTTTTTTCCATTATTTATTTTTTCCCCCAAGAATCAGTATATTTTTTTTTAGTGTTTCGATTAAGTAGTTGAGTGTCTCCTCACAACCTCATTTTAAGGTCATATAGAAATCAATGATTACTTCCACTGGTGCTATTAACTTTCAAGAGAATTTATGAGAATACTAAAAATATATATTACCAGCAGTTGAAAATTTTAAACAATAAATAAGGAAATCAAGAAAGATATTAAACAAGATACTAATTTTGTACGCGTAATTTTGGTTATTTTCATATTCTTATTTTTCTTTGTTTATTGGTACCAATATGTTATCTATATTAATTTGATTTATTTTGAAGATAACAAATGCATTATCTCCCTTTTATTTATATGATTTTTTTATGCAAACTGAAAAAATTACGTCAAAATAATTTCTCATTTCTAGTTTAATTTCCTTAATAAGAATAAAAAAATAACAGGATATGGTCTAAGCGGAAATGTCTTCAATACCTATCACCTGAGTATCAAATATCAAATAACCTGCACCCAACCAAAACCACACCCTTACACACATCCACACACACATCCACACACACAGACATACACCCCCTCCACCCCCCCACACACACACTCCCTTCTTGTGTGCAGGTAACATCCGCAGCAGAAGGACGGCCGTGGTTACCGTGGACGGAATGAGACTAATGCTGCCGGGGTAAAAGGGAGGCGGAGAGCTAACTCGTCCTTGATAGTGAAAGTTGGGACTATATTTGTG
>JAXIVD010002600.1:40000-42500 GCA_036785275.1 Cancer borealis
TATTAACTGAGTGTTTTGTCATTTTTATATCTTGTCCTGGGTGGGTGATTTTCATTTATTTTCATGTATTATTTTTTCCCTTTCCTTCCTTCTCTTCCTTCGAGCTTCTGACTTTACGATGATTATTTTTGGTTTGTGACACGATTTCACGGAGGAAGGAAAGAGAAGAAAGAAAAAAAGTGGTGATTTATTCTAGTGGTATATTTTGTCACACAAGAAGGAGGAGGGAGAAGGAGGAGGAGGAGGAGGAGGAGGAGGAGGAGGAGGAGGAGGAGGAGGAGGGGAGGAGAAGGAGGGAGGGAGGGAGGGAGGGAAGGACAGATTTAGTTTTAACCAGAAGAGAATAATAAAGAAAACGAAAGGAGGTTACTTGCTTGCTTCTGTTACACGCTATAACATGGACTTAGTGACGCAAGATGGACGAGAGAAAGAGCAAAAACCAAGTAAAGAGAAGAAAAAAACAACTAAACAAATTGAAAACATCACATAAATATTAAGATTCAATGAGTAAAGATAAACAAAAAAGAAGAAAGAAACAGTTTTAACTTAGAGAGAGAGAAAGAGAGGGAAAAAAAAAAAGAGTGAGAGAAAGAAAAAGAGAAAGAGAGAGTACTGTACCACCACCACCATATCTAAACACCAACTCATTACCGAACCTTCAAGTCTTCCCGCACAATAACGTCCTTAAGGCATTTGAACACCCTTAAGGTAGCCCTGTGAATCAAGTTCCTTCTCTTCCTGAATCCATAACAATCAGGCTTAACATCAACTAAAATCAATATTATCTATCAACACTTTCTTTGATATTACTGACGCATATGTTACCTTCCTTCCCCTACGTTTCCATTTACTTAATGCACCGCCAACACCTTCTTCTTTTGATCTGAACGTAATTGAAGCGAGGGATTAAACGAGAAAATTAGGCAGATTTAGAGCAGCTAAACGTGTGAAGGGAAAGTAGAAATCGAATTGTTCTTTTTGAGTTGTTACAATAATAATGGAAATACTACCATTACTTCTACTTCTACTACTATAATCACTACTACTAATACGTACTTCGACTATTGCCACTACTAAAATTACCACTAATAGACACCTTCTCACGGATCACTTTCCTTCCACATAGCACAAAATGAAAGTTCAAACCACAAAAACACAAAAAAATATAATAAAAATCTAATACAAAATTCTTACACGAAACTCAAAAGGATGAACGATAGAGTGAAAAAAAATACAGTTGAAAGTCATACTACCACCACCACCACCACCACCACCACCACCTCTCACTCCCTCCCTTACTCCTTCCTTCCCTTCCTCCCTTCCCCTACCTTCCCTGATCCCCTTTGATGGAAAAAAATGGTCGGACATTGTTTTAACAGCATTAGACCCTCTTTTGGGGGATTCAACACTAATTCCCTGGATTAAGACCTTGAGAGTTCATGACACCGAAGAATTACTGAGTTTCTCCCTCCCTCCCTCTCTCCCTCCATCCCCCCATTCCTCCATCCCTCCCTCGCTCCTACTCTTCACGCCGCTCAGAAGAAAATACTCAGTTTCTCTCAATTACTCCGTCTTAGTTTTAATGTGTGATTGTGAGATAGAGTTAAAGATAGATAGATAGATAGATAGATAGATAGATAGATAGATAGATAGATAGGTAAATAGAGAATGAAAGAAGTGAAGGAAGAAAAGAAAGAAAAATCACCTTTGCGATTGTATAAAAGAAAAAAAGAAAACAGAAAAAGAAGAAAAAATCGGACATAAACAAGAGAAAAATTTATTAACACAAACCAAACAAAAAGAAAAGAAAACATAACAATCTAAACATTCCCTTCGTGTCCATTCTCCCCCTCCCCCCCCCCCCTCTCTCTCTCTCTCTCTCTCTCTCTCTCTCGGCAGGACCAGACCAGGAACACTCACTGTATTTGCCGGGTTCATTTCGCTTGATAATTAATTTAGCGGGAGATATTACCTCTGATGCCGCTGGGACCGGGGCCTCGTGTCCACTTTCTCATCAGCTTCCCGATTGGAGGCTAGTACACGTCACTCCGATCTTCGCCCTTACAACCCCATGCCATAAGGACGCCCCTCCACAACCTTACCATCCCTCCTCCTCCTCCTCATTGCCCCCTACTGCGCCTCCGCCTCCTTCTCCTCCTCCTCTGGGTGCCCGCAGGAGTAAAGAGCCGTAGAGGAAGGTACAGCACGAAGTAGAGGAAGTAAGGAAGGGAAGGACAGTGCCGCACGGTTTCCTAATTAAAGTCAGGTAAAGTCTTCTCGTTTAAGTGTTAACCGCAGGGATTAGCGGCGAGAGGGAGAGAGAGGAAAAAAAGTGTTTGGTGTGTGGTGAGTGTACGTGGTGAGTGTACGTGGTGAGTGTACGTGGTGAGTACATGGTGAGTGTACGTGGTGAGTGTACGTGGTGAGTGTACGTGGTGAGTGTATATGGTGAGTACGTGGTGAGTGTACGTGGTGAGTGTACGTGGTTGATGGCTAGCTG
>JAXIVD010002600.1:52500-55000 GCA_036785275.1 Cancer borealis
GACAAGAATCAAGTTTAATTATTCCTGCAGAAGGTGAGGGAGGAGCCAGGGGCGTGAGGCGGGTGATGGCAGGTGGCATGCGATTACCCCGATTGGATATCTTAAACAAAATAGGATCCTGGATTTTGTTTTAGCATATAAATAGTTATTGCCACTTTTCATAATTTTCTACATAATCACTAACCTCTCCCTCGTTCTTCTTCTTTTTTTCTTATTCATATTCTTCTTCTTTTTCTTCTTCCTCCTCCTCCTCCTCCTCCTCCTCCTCCTCCGTCGCCAATCAAGCGATACACTGCCTCATTTTACCTCCTTCGCATTCTTTAATCTGCATCTTCACTATTATTAATATTCATTCACTCACAGCGCTCCGACTTGTTCTTCTTCTTCTTCTTCTTCTTCTTCTTCTTTATAAACACAAGACAATCATTTATTATTTTCTTCTTCAATATTCATCAAAACTCAACATTTTTCACGTCACTTTCATATCCCCAAATTCTTACCTTTACTACCTGTTTGTCCTCAATAATTAAAAACCATTAAGAGTTACGAGTATTTACCTTAAATTTCTCCCCCTCACTCCCTCCTCTTCCTCCTCCTCCTCCTCCTCTTCCTTCTCCTCCTCTAAAGCATCACCCCCTGCTGGTAGGAGCCTCGTCTCTGCCCATTTGCCGGGTTGACCGAAGGTGAGGTTAAGTTATGCCCACCTGGAGGCTGGCCGTTCATCAATATTCACTACCCGCCCCCCTGTGTGATGGAGCCCAGACAGGTACACCGAGAACCACCATCACCTACACCCAAAACCACCTACACCTTCACCTTGCTACACCCACAAGCCTATGCAGCCTCCCTCTAACTAATAAAAACACCTCCACATTATTTATTGGTTCTGTACTCTGCTTTTTTTCTATACTGCAGTGCATATATAGAGCTATGAGTATATTTTACACTTATATTTCACTAGTTACACCTACGCTATGCTGTTCCTCACCTGTAAGTTCTATAAATTAACCCTCAACACCTGGCCATCCCTTCCCACACCTTCCATTCACCTTTCATCTCAGCTGTGTGTCACCTGAATGCACTTCTTACACTCCCTGGCACCTCTATACACCCTCACCTCAACACCAACCTGTATGCAGCACGTCAACACCTGAAAGCATCCCTCTCACCCCTCTCCCCTCTCACCCCTCTCCCCTCTCACCCCCTCATCGTACCTTCACACCTCCACGCTCCCTCCACCCACACACCCCACCGTTCAACTAATGGTCTGTGTACCCTTACCCATTACGAAATAGCAGGCTCACTCTCCACATCCAACCTTCCCTCCTCTCCCAGCCTCTCCCATCCTCTCCCACCCTCTCCCATCCCCCCACGACAACGCACGCCAATTCTCTCCGGCAATTACGAACGGAGGAGGAGCCAGCTACCCCCCATAGCCTTGAGGAACCATCGCTGAGCCATCCTTCAAGTGCATATTATTCTAATGACGCCTCTCGAATCTGTGAGGCTGATCTAATGAGTGCTGGTGGGCGATGCAGTTAAATATGCAAATTAAAGATGCGTGCAAGAGAGAGATGCCACAGAGGGATATTTTTTTGGGGGGTGTAGGGGGGGGTGCCATACCACACGTTCACCCACTGATGCCCAAAACACCTCCTCAACGCGCCTCGTTTCACCCACAGACGCAGCGTAAGTGACATGCCAGAAGCGGGTCTCGTTGGAGCATTAACCGTAAACGCGACAGGTATTCACGACCGCCCGCCGCTATCGAGGCTGCAAAACACGGGGAGGAAAGGACTGGATGGCACCTGAACCCTCTGTTATCAGCTTGGAATCCATAGGGGGCTGGAAGAGCGCCCTTGTCAGACTGGCAGGGAGGATCTGATGCTTATGATGATTTCGATGCCCTAACCTGACCTACCTAGTTTAAATCTCTCTTTCTCTTTTTTTTCTCTCTATCATATTGTATAAAAGCAAATTAATAGGCAGTTCACTCAATTATTATCATTATTATTACTACAGTGAACATTAGTCAGCAAGGGGAAGGAAATAAAAATCACTACTGTCTATTTTTCCTCAATTTTCCCTCCCGTCCCACCCTCTAGCACACTGTAATACGCTGTTGTCTCCTTAAATGTAACTCCAGGGCCGATTTTCCTGCAGTCATTTGTAGACTTTCCACATAACTACCTCATTCGTGATGTGCCTGCAAGGGGAAGGGGGAAGGGGGAAGGGGGAAGGGGGAAGAGGAAGGGGGAGGGGAAGGGGAAGGGAGAAGGGGGAGGGGAAGGGGAAGGGGGAAGGGGAAGGGGAAGGGGAAGGAGGAATGGAAGGCGGAAGGGAAAAAGGTGTGTTTACAGCAAAGAATGGCAAGATAAAGAGAGAACGAGAGATAAAGAGAGAACAATGAACAAGGAGAATTGCAACAAAACAAGAAAAAAGAAAGAAAAACAGTTCAACATTAAGGAGAAAGAAATCAAAGTGAGAGGGAGGAAAAAAG
>JAXIVD010002601.1:0-40000 GCA_036785275.1 Cancer borealis
GGCTGCCCATGCGGGGATGAGCAGAACCCACCAAAATGGCGTACAACATCCGGCGGGACATTCAAATCGTGTTATTGCGAGTCAAAGTCGTGTTCGGGAAGCCATGGGAGTTTCGTGCACGGTGAACTCGTGTTCGGCGGGATATGACAGTATATATATATATATATATATATATATATATATATATATATGCATATATATATATATATATATATATATATATATATATATATATATATGCATTATATATATATATATATATATATATATATATATATATATATATATATATATATACTGTCATACCCGCCGAACACGAGTTCTCCGTGCACGAAAATCCCATGGCTTCCCGAACACGACTTTGGCTCGCAATAACACTATTTGAATGTCCCGCCGGATGTTGTGCGCCATTTTGGTGGGCTCTGCTCATCCCCGCATGGGCAGCCTGGGAGTAGGGATCAAGACCTCCCCCACCAAGCACAGTGGATTCGCCCAGTCTCGCCTCAGTCAGTCCCGCGCACGTGCTCTCTCTCTCTCTCTCTCTCTCTCTCTCTCTCTCTCTCTCTCTCTCTCTCTCTCTCTCTCTCTCTCTCTCTTTCTCTCTCTCTCTCTCTCTCTCTCTCTCTCGTGTTGTTGTTGTGTGTAGTCGTGCTGCTCTTGTGCTCACCAGATCCTCCAAGTGTTCGGCTCCATCTACTCCAGGGTCAACACTGGGAACACAGGGAAAAACACTGGAAAAACACAATAGTGATGCTTCCACAACAAAATATCCATATGAGCTGAGCCAGCGGTTCTCACGCTTGTCAGGAGAGCGTGTGCGAGCCTAGCGGTCACTGTACGAATCTCGCTCATAATGCAGATTTTTACTCGTAAAACAAGATAAAAATTTGCCTGAGCCTCGGCTCGTTCTACAAATTAATCGTTATATGGTGCACTCGAATTGCAAGGTTCCAGTGTATATATATATATATATATATATATATATATATATATATATATATATATATATATATATACTGTCGATCCTCGATTTAACAGACTAATGTGGAGGGAGCTCTGTCCATTGGTGTAAAAAGTCCGTTGCTTGGTTAAAGGCCATAATATGGCAATCCGGAAAAAAAAATCTAGGGTGAAACACAACTTTTAAGCAAAAAATATAAAAACCTTATATAACCGAACCAAACAGACTAATGCGGAGGGAGCTCTGTCCATTAATGTAAAAAGTCCGTTGCTTGGTTAAAGACCATAATATGGCAATCCGAAGAAAAAAATCTAGGGTGAAACATAACTTTTAGGCAAAAAATATAAAAACCTTATATAACCGAACCAAACTTAACATAACCTAATCTAACCGTAACCTAACCATAACCTAACATAACATAACATAAAATAATTAACCTAACATAACTTGAAAGATGTTTTACCTAGCTACACACACTTATTAGATGCCATGGTGGTTTCAACACTGATGCCTAGAAGGAGGAGTGGGGCGGAGCCTAGGTACATCAGCTGATTGTGGGCATAAATATTAATGGCTGCACCCAGACGCTTCCTTTTAACTCGGAGTAACCATTGAGTGCAAATGTAAATACTATACATACAACTTAGGTTAAGGTAAGCCAAACAGTATTTGGGTAAATCTGCATACCTACTGCTCGGACGATATCAATATAAATTTGAAGTCATACATACTATACATAGTGTACTCAACACATCTGTGAATGTTTCAGGCGGTGCTCACCATTGTTTAAATGTCAAAACATCTTTCAAATTATGTTAGGTTAATTATGTTATGTTAGGTTATGGTTAGGCATAGACTATACTATACTTGACTGGACACTCGCGACAATCGCTGACAGACGATTTACATTTCGGTCCTATAGATTCCGCTGCTATTAGTGATAAGAACATAAGAACATAAGAAATTAGGAGACTGCAAGAGGCCAGTTAATGACCTATACGAGGCAGTTCCTTGTCCCCCACCCTTGGAATAATCCAATATTTAGCCATCCCACCTGTCATCCATATCCATACTCTCATCCAGCCGTCTTTTAAAGCTACCTATTGACTCAGCATTTACTACGTGTCTATCCAGCCTATTCCAATCGTTCACGACTCTGTTTGTGAACCAATATCTACCTATGTCTGTCCTGAATCTAAGTTTTTCTAGCATGTACCCATTTCCACGTGTCCTATCCTGGCTACTAAATTCTAAAACCTGATCAATGTTTCCCTTATTAATTCATTTTACCCATTTGAAAACCTCAATCATATCCCCTCTTGTCCTCCTTCTCTCTAGGGAGTGGAGATTAAGACGTTTTAACCTATCTTTGTAGGGTAAATTTCTCAGCCCCTGAATCATCTTGGTCATTCTTCTCTGAACTGCCTCCAAGGAGCCTATATCCTTCCTATAATAAGGGGACCAAAATTGAGCTGCATAATCTAGGTGGGGTCTAACTAGCGCTAAATACAACCTCAGAATGACCTCAGAACTCATATTTGTCACACACCTACTAATAAATCCCAGTGTCTTGTTGGCTCTATTTCTAGCTATAATACACTGTTCCCTGGGGTGCAAATAGGAAATTAACATAAAGATTACAAGTTTGAGTGAAAAATCGTGTGGGAGTTGTGTATAAAGCATATTGTTTATAGCAAAAATTTCTGGCAAATACGCAATAATTTCAGAAATAAAACATCACATATTGTGAAATCACCATTCCTGAATATGATTTGATTGTCATCAAATGTCATATTATCGTTATATCGGCTTGGGAATTAATTTTTCACAACAATTCGTGGCGCGTAGCTGAACATGTGACGGCGAGACGTCCGTACTGAGAAACTATCGTTTATTCAGTATATATGCAACAAAAAAAATATTGAACTTCTTTTTTCAATGACGTTTTATGAGTATGAGAAAAATAGGATAGACGACAATACAAGAAAACACCCAAATATAAATTTTAATTCGATGCAAATATAGCATTTACTTCTCGCATGACATGATCAAGAGGTCACAAGAAGAAGAAGAAGACCAAAACAAACTTTTACACAAAGGCCAACAACATAAATAGTTCAATTCATTGGTCCCATGACGCTATTATAAGTCTCATGGAAAATGTTCATGAGCAGATGAAAAAGAAGAGAAGTGCTTCCTCCATAACGGCTTGTGTTGTTGTTATGAACAGCTGATTCCACAAGATTAGTGTGACCAGACTGGTAGTCGTATTGCTGTAAATCCTGGGAAAACGGAAACCAGGCTAGCGTTAGCACCCTTAACTCTCTACATCAGCTTCTATTGTATACTCTGAATCATGCTTGAAATAAGATTTTAAACTATTTCCAAATATTTTGTTTGTTTTCTACGTTTTCACTGAGCATGGCAGGATAAAAGGAAAATTACGTACGCCGGTAAAGTGATGTATGGTGATAAGATTATTGGAAAGAACATTGCTAGATAGAAGAGGAGGAGGCAATGAAACCAACAAGCTGACTAGAGACCATCACCAATAAGGAATTACAATGGAGTTATTTTACAGTCTCTGAGAAACGCTCTCTCGATGACACTCCGCAAACATCGTAAGTTGGTTAGGAATGTTAAATTTTTTCTTCTTGATGTTATTTATGGGTATATGAAAGTATGAGTGAAGTATGTGTATGAGTGAATTGATTACGAGTAACTTAGGGTGTTGTGTTCAAGTTTTGGTTATATTTTACAATTACTCTCTCAACACTAAAGTGTTGTGTATCCTGCCATGCTCAGTGAAAACGTAGAAAACAAACAGAATATTTGGAAATAGTTTCAAATCTTATTTCAAGCATGCATGTATAGTAATATAGCAACGGAGACCGTGACGGATAATGTCAAAAGACGGACAATGCAACACTATCCCCCCGAAGGGCCTTTTTCTTCTTCTATTCTTTACCCTTGGCGCCGATAGGCTTAATGGAGGTCTTAGATGGTCGGTTGTACACTGTACACTGATACACTGTACAGTACTCACCGGCTGTCTGCCGGCTGTCTGCCGGCTGTCACCGGCTGTCTGCCGTGTGGCCAATTTTCCCTTTATCTGGTCGCAAGGGATTCCCAGTCTCAGTCTGACAACGAACAATTTCCTTGACAGCATGATCTGAAAACCAATCACTGAAACTTCGGATGTTAAACCAAGCTTTTAATGATGGGTAGTAAATCACAGGAAGTCTGTCCATTAGCCAACGTAGGTAACGAGGATTCCTTGCGTGCCCAATAACAACAGGTTGCAGGCGATGGCTACCTGTTGCAGTGGCACCACACAGAAGAGACACATGAGTTTTAGAAAGAGAGAGAGAGAGAGAGAGAGAGAGAGAGAGAGAGAGAGAGAGAGAGAGAGAGAGAGAGAGAGAGAGAGAGAGAGAGAGAGAGAGAGAGAGAGAGAGAGAGAGAGAGAGAGAGAGAGAGAGAGGAGAGAGAGAGAGAGAGAGAGAGAGAGAGAGAGAGAGAGAGAGAGAGAGAGAGAGAGAGAGAGAGAGAGAGAGAGAGAGAGAGAGAGAGAGAGAGACAGACAGAGACAGAGACAGAGAGAGAAAGACAAAGAGAGAGACAAAGATAGAAAGAGAGAGAGAGAGAGAGAGAGAGAGAGAGAGAGAGAGAGAGATAGAGAGAGATAGAGAGAGAGAGAGAGAGAGAGAAAGGACACATACGAAGAATAAACAGCAACAGGCCTGCTAGCCCTTACGAAGCTTTTTGTGGTAGAGACTACACTATCTAATCTTGAGTGAAGGATACAGGATAGTAAGGTTAAAGGCTTCTTCCACCAGCCACGGCTGGCAGGAAAGGAAGGCCAACCATGCAATATGAAAAAAAATGCATGAAAATATTTTAGACAAGACTATCACTACTGTCACTACCACTACTGCTACCACTACTTCCTGGTAAGTGAATTTCAAGCCACTAGCGACGACTTCCGAATCGACATTTCGTTAGATAGGTACATCAGGAAGAACTTACTCAAAGTTTGCTACGAGAGAGAGAGAGAGAGAGAGAGAGAGAGAGAGAGAGAAAGAGAGAGAGAGAGAGAGAGAGAGAGAGAGAAAGAGAGAGAGAGAGAGAGAGAGAGAGAGAGAGAGAGAGAGAGAGAGAGAGAGAGAGAGAGAGAGAGAGAGCTGACATCATCACCACATGGCCGCTCGATAAAACCACAGAGTTCTGTCACCGCACCTTTTGAAGTTTTCGCACACTTTGAATATAAGTGCCACTCCGGTACTGCCCGCACCCTTGGAGGGGCCAACTGTAATAACGCACACAATATCTTTCCTTTAACGCACACGAATGTACAGTCATAAACTAAACGCACATGGCTAGATACACACAGACCGTTTCAAATACATATGCAACACGGGAATCTGTACGCGTAAGCGTAACCATTGAAAAGACGGATCGTGCATCGTTGTTGTTGTTTTTTTTACATTAAAAGAGCACAAGATTGTATATATATATATATATATATATATATATATATATATATATATATATATATATATATATATATATATATATACATATATATATATATATATATATATATATATATATATATATATATATATATATATATATATATACTGTTGACCCTCAATTTAACAGATTAATGCCGAGGCAGCCCTATTCGTTAGTGTAAAAAGTCCGTTACTTGGTTAAAGGCCATAATATGACAATTCAGAAAAAAAAACCTAGGTAGAAACGCTTAAGTTTTTGGGCAATAAAATATAAAAACCTTATATAACCGAACCTAACCGAACCAAACCTAACATAACCTAAGGCCTCTTCTACTTGTGTGAATCCGTTTCAGATCACTGAATCTGGGCGGGGCTTAGCCGCTCTGGGCGGGGCTTAGCCGCAAAATTGTGTTCTATTTACCATCTTAACCCGTGATCTGTAACAGATTCATGAATCCGTCGAATCTGATTTGGGAGGTGGGTTATAGCAGACAACACTCGTTCGCGGGTTTTTTGCACCAGCCTGAGCCAGCCTCTTCTCAGAAGTTAATATTGATATATACCTCCAATAAAACAGTGGATATATACGAGGAAGATAGTAAGCGGTAGAGAAATGTTGTAGAAATATTACTGTAGACACAGAATTGTATAATAGTGGTGATGAATATCAAAAACAAAGGAGATATATAACAGCAGCCTCTTCTCGGAATCTATTATTAATATATACCTCCAATAAAAAACAGTGTATATATATGAGAAAGATATTAAGTGGTAGAAAAATGTTTCAGAAATACTACTGTATGCTTAAAATTGTATAATAATGGTGACGAATACCAGAAACAAAGGAGATATAACAGCAGCCTCTAACCGGATTATTTATTTTTTGAATTTTGATATATACTCCCAAGAAAACAACTTACTTGTACGTGAGAGATTAAATGGTACAAAAATTCTGCATAAATGTTAGTGTAGGTACAAAAATATGTATAACCGTAGCATATGAATAGTTAAATAAGATATCCCCAAAGTTTATTTTGGTTAAGGGGAAGCTCTACTCTACATTGATATACACAAATGATTCTGACACTCATTACCGTCCCAAATAAATAGTTAATAAAATATCCCCATTCCCCATCTTCTCCCAATAAACATGAGGATATGTGGGAATGTAAGGTTTTTTGGCTGGATGTAAAAGTTTAGTTTTACCCAAATCTAACCTAACCAGGGAAAGCCTATCGGCGCTACAGATTAGACATATATAAAAATAAGGGGTATTTCTTTACAACTACTGTTCCACCTCTTTATTATATATATGAAGTCTTACATACTATACATAGTGTACTCAACACATGAAGGTTTTAGGGGATGCTTACCATTATTTATCTCGCAAAACGTTTTTGAAGTTATGTTATGTTGGTTAAGTTAGGTTAAGTTATGGTTAGGTTAAGGTTGTTAGGTTAGTTTGCGGTTATGTTATGGTTATGTTAAGTTAGAATTGGTGCAGATCAGTTAGGTTCGGTTACATAAGATTTTTACATTTTAATACCCAAACGCCCAAAAAAACTAATTTGCGAACCCTAACTACTTCCGGGTGATAAAATGTAAATTTCTTATATAATCGAACCTAACTCAACCTAACCATAACATAACCGTAACCTAACAACTTTAACATAACCGTAACTTGACATAACCTAACCAACCTAACATAACCTATCATAATTTCAAAGAAGTTTTGCGAGGTAAATAATGGTGAGCACTGCCAGAAACCTTCACAGATATGTTGAGTACACTATGTATAGTATATTTATAATAAAGAGGTGGAGCAGTATTTGTAAAGAAATAATAGGTGTAACATTGTCAAGGTTAACCTTGAGGTTCATCAGACTTGAATCTACTTTTCAAGAATCTAATGGTGTTTTCAATAACACATTTAGTTATATAAAGATTTTTTATTGTACAATAAGCAGGTTGGTGATAATTAGGGGTGCCGCTGTCACCCTAAATGCATCAGGAAATGAAAGTTGTAACTCTCAACACTTCTTCGGAGAAGTGACTAGCGACTGGCCTCTCATTGTTATTGTTTTGATCCAGCGAATCCAAAACAGATTCTGCTGTTCTAAGGCCTCTTCTATTTGCGTGAATCCGTTTCAGATCACTGAATCTAGGCGGGGCTTGGCCGCTCTGGGCGGGGCTTAGCCGCGAAATCGTGTTCTATTTACCATAGACCTCTTCTATTTGTTCCCAATAATCTACTCCGGATTCTGCTCTGAATCCGAATCTGTTTTGGATTAATTGGGCGCAAATAGAACAGCAGAATCTGTTTTGGATTCGCTGGATGACAACAATAATAATGAGAGGCCAGTCGCTCCCCAGCCGTCACACTAGTCACTTCTCCGAGGAAGTGTTGAGAGTTACAACTTTCATTTTCTGATGCATTTAGGGTGACAGCGGCACCCCTAATTATCACCAACCTGCTTATTGTACAATAAAAAAAACTTTATATAACTAAATGTGTTATTGAAAACACCATTAGATTCTTGAAAAGTAGATTCAAGTCTGATGAACCTCGAGGTTAACCTTAACAATGTTACACCTATTATTTCTTTACAAATACTGCTCCACCTATTTATTATAAATATACTATACATAGTGTACTCAACATATCTGTGAAGGTTTCTGGCGGTGCTCACCATTATTTACCTCGCAAAACTTCTTTGAAATTATGATAGGTTATGTTAGGTTGGTTAGATTATATCAAGTTATGGTTATGTTAAAGTTGTTAGGTTACGGTTATGTTATGGTTAGATTAAGTTAGGTTCAGTCAGATTCGATTATATAAGATTTTTACATTTTATCACCCGGAAGTTAGGGTTCGCAAGTTAGTTTTTTTTGAGGTTTGGGTATTAAAATGTAAAAATCTTATGTAACCGAACCTAACTGAACCGCACCTAACCTAACTTAACATAACCATAACATAACCGCAAACTAACCTAACAACCTTAACCTAACCATAACTTAACCTAACTTAACCAACATAACTTCAAAGACGTTTTACGAAGTAAGTAATGGTGAGCACTGCCTGAAACCTTCACAGATGTGTTGAGTACAATATGTATAGTATGTAAGACTTCATATATATAATAAAGAGGTGGAGCAGTAGTTGTAAAGAAATACCCCTTATTTTTATATATGTCTAATCTGTAGCGCCGATAGGCTTTCCCTGGTTAGGTTAGATTTGGGTAAAACTTCACTTTTCCACCCAGCCAAAAAACCTTACATTCCCACGTCCTCATGTTTATTGGGAGAAGATGGGGAATGGGGATATCTTATTAACTATTTATTTGGGACGGTAATGAGTGTCAGAATCGTTTGTGTATATCAATGTAAAACTCCCGAGTAGAGCTTCCCCTTATCCCTAAACCAAAATAAACTTTGGGGATATTTTATTTAACTATTCATATGCTACGGTTATACATATTTTTGTACCTACACTAACATTTATGCAGAATTTTTGTATAATTTAATCTCTTTCACATACAAGTAAGTTGTTTTCTTGGGAGTATATATATCAAAGTTCAAAGAAAATAAATACTCCGGTTAGAGGCTGCTATTATATCTCCTTCGTTTCTAGTATTCATCACCATTATTATACAATTTTAAGGCTACAGTAGTATTTCTGGAACGTTTCTCTACCACTTAATATCTTTCTCGTATATATACACTGTTTTTATTGGAGGTATATATTAATAATAAATTCCGAGAAGAGGCTGCTGTTATATATCTCCTTTGTTTTTTATATTCATCACCACTATTATACAATTATGTGCTTATAGTAACATTTCTACAACATTTATCTACCGCTTACTATCTTCCTCGTATATAGACACTGTTTTATTGGAGGTATATATCAATATTAACTTCTGAGAAGAGGCTGGCTCAGGCTGGTGCAAAAAACCCGCGAACGAGTGTCGTCTGCTATAACCCACCTCCCAAATCAGATTCGACGGATTCAGGAATCTGTTACAGATCACGGGTTAAGATGGTAAATAGAACACGATTTCGCGGCTAAGCCCGGCCCAGAGCGGCCAAGCCCCGCCCAGATTCAGTGATCTGAAACGGATTCACGCAAATAGAAGAGGCCTCATCTTAGCCCGTGATCTGTAACATATTCCTGAATCCGTCGAATCTGATTTGGGAAGTGAGTTATAGCAGACGACACTCGTTCGCGGGTTTTTTGCACCAGCCTGAGCCTGCCTCTTCTCAGAAGTTAATATTGATATATACCTCCAATAAAACAGTGTATATATACGAGAAAGATAGTAAGCGGTAGAGAAATGTTGTAGAAATGTTACTGTAGGCACAGAATTGTATAATAGTGGTGATGAATGTCAAAAACAAAGGATATATATAACAGCAGCCTCTTCTCGGAATCTATTATTAATATATACCTCCAATAAAAACAGTGTATATATACGAGAAAGATATTAAGTGGTAGAAAAATGTTTCAGAAATACTACTGTATGCTTAAAATTGTATAATAATGGTGATGAATACCAGAAACGAAGGTGATATAACAGCAGCCTCTAACCGGATTATTTATTTTCTTTGAATTTTGATATATACTCCCAAGAAAACAACTTACTTGTACATGAAAGAGATTAAATGGTACAAAAATTCTGCATAAATGTTAGTGTAGGTACAAGAATATGTATAACCGTAGCATATGAATAGTTAAATAAGATATCCCCAAAGTTTATTTTGGTTAAGGGGAAGCTCTACTCTACATTGATATACACAAATGATTCTGACACTCATTACCGTCCCAAATAAATAGTTAATAAGATATCCCCATTCCCCATCTTCTCCCAATAAACATGAGGACATGTGGGAATGTAAGGTTTTTTGTCTGGATGTAAAAGTAAAGTTTTACCCAAATCTAACCTAACCAGGGAATGCCTATCGGCGCTACAGATTAGACATATATAAAAATAAGGGGTATTTCTTTACAACTACTGCTCCACCACTTTATTATATATATGAAGTCTTACATACTATATATAGTGTACTCAACACATCTGTGAAGGTTTTAGGGGGTGCTTACCATTTACCTCGCAAAAAGTCTTTGAAGTTATGTTATGTTGGTTAAGTTAAGTTAAGTTATGGTTAGGTTAAGGTTGTTAGGTTAGTTTGCGGTTATGTTATGGATATGTTAAGTTAGGTTTGGTGCGGTTATGTTAGGTTCGGTTACATAAGATTTTTACATTATAATACCCAAACCCCCAAAAATACTAATTTGCGAACCCTAACCTCCGGGTGATAAAATGTAAAAATCTTATATAATCGAACCTAACTTAACCTAACCATAACATAACCGTAACCTAATAACTTTAATATAACCATAACTTGACATAACCTAACCAACCTAACATAACCTATCATAATTTCAAAGAAGTTTTGCGAGGTAAATAATGGTGAGCACCGCCAGAAACCTTCACAGATACGTTGACTACACTATGTATAGTATATTTATAATAAAGAGGTGGAGCAGTATTTGTAAAGAAATAATGGGTGTAACATTGTCAAGGTTAACCTTGAGGTTCATCAGACTTAATCTACTTTTCAAGATTCTAATGGTGTTTTCAATAACACATTTAGTTATATAAAGATTTTTTATTGTACAATAAGCAGATTGGTGATAATTAGGGGTGCCGCTGTCACACTAAATGCATCAGGAAATGAAAGTTGTAACTCTCAACACTTCCTCGCAGAAGTGACTAGTGTGACGGCTGGGCAGCGACTGGCCTCTCATTGTTATTGTTTTGATCCAGCGAATCCAAAACAGATTCTGCTGTTCTATTTGCACCCAATTAATCCAAAACAGATTCGGATTCAGAGCTGAATACTTAGTAGATTATTGAGAACAAATAGAAGAGGCCTCTATTTGCACCCAATTAATCCAAAACAGATTCGAATTCAGAGCAGAATCCGGAGTAGATTATTGAGAACAAATAGAAGAGGCCTCTAATTTAATCATAACATAACCATAACCTAACATAGCTTGAAAGATGTTTTGCCAGGTAAATAATGGTGAGTACCACCTGAAACCTTCACAGATGTGTTGATTACACTATGTATAGTATGTACGACTTCATATTTATATAGATATAATCCGAGCAGTAGTTATGCAGATTTACCCAAATATTTTTTGGCTTACCTTAACCTAAGTTGTATGTACAGTATTTATAGTTGCACTCAATGGTTATACCGAGTCAAAGGGAAGCGTCTGGGTGCAGCCATTAATCTTTATGCTCCGCCCACAATCAGCTGATGTATACCTAAGCTCCGCCTCCCTCCTCCTTCTAGGCATCAATTAATGTTGCAGAATATCATGCAATATATATATCAACTTCTGGAAACTTAAAAACATTTGTTTTAATTTTTGTATACCCACCGTCTCAGTAGGTAAGACCAGTCAGTATCTGGTTACAGCCCCGCAATGTTAGGTTAGGTTGCGATGGGGTTAGAGTTAGGTTGGGTTTCTCAAAATGAAAAAGCATCATACTTTGTCCAGAGATAAATAGTCCGTGCCTTAAAATTAGTAGGCTAACCTTATCTAACCTAACCTAGCTACACACACTTATTAGACGCCATTTCAACACTAGAAGGAGGAGGGAGGCGGAGCCTAGGTACAGTCGCCCAAATATGTGATGTCGCGTCTTACGGAGATTTTCGTTCAAAAATTTGATTATGGCAACCCTAACAAATGGAATGAAATATCCTTATAACTTGTCAGGAATGCCACTATATTCGCGAATTGTTAGTGTAAATGAACTAAATATAAATT
This sequence comes from Cancer borealis, assembly GCA_036785275.1. Lineage (NCBI taxonomy): Eukaryota > Metazoa > Arthropoda > Malacostraca > Decapoda > Cancridae > Cancer > Cancer borealis. Next base: position 12,323 of record JAXIVD010002601.1, read on the forward strand.
ACATTTGATAATTAAGTCTAGTTTATGAGAAACAACCATCTAATCATGATATTTCATGAATACTTGTCGAAGCATTTTGACATCGAGCTTTTAGCTCACAGAGAAATTTAGTCAAAAGAAAGTCTCTTTTATATATAAAATTTATACATGCATAATACTATTTATTCATGATGATCTTAACTATTGAGCAAAATATAGCTTCAAAAAATATGTATGAATTGTTTAAACATTCTCCATTAAGAATTATGATAATATGAAATCTACATTTAAACTCTCGCTTGACCATGACGTCATCGACGTCAGTACGTTCCTTAAGTTAATGGCAATAGGCTATTAACGTAATATGATATAATTATTACTCATAGTCTTCACATAACGGTCAGTAATAGGCAACAATTAGTATATTTTAAAATACCTTGCAATATGTTATGATTAATACATTTTTGAATAATGATAATAATAATATTATAATAAATATATCTTTATATAATGACAATAATAATGTTATAATCAATATATCCTTATATAATGAAAATACTGTTAATAGATTATAATCTATATAGCTTCAAATAATAATAATAGGCTGTAATTAATATATTGTCTTTAAATTATGATATAATGTTCAACCCTTTGCGCACGATGACGTCATAAAATTCTAGTAACATTAAATATTGGTAACAAAGCTATTATTGTCGTCTTTACATACTGGCTACATTGTCCTAATACTGTTTTTGAACAATTATTTGCATTATTATGGTGAATGAAAAATGGGTTTTAATGAAGAATTATGAAAAATGTATCGCTATAATCTAAAAAATATTTGAGTTATAGCAATAAATTCTTCATATTTTTTTTATATTTTCTTTGAAGACGAAAAATTGAAAAACAATTTTTAAGGATGGCTTAAGTATAAAGATACTGAATCTTTAAAAATTTGGAAATACAATAGTTTTATTTCGTTCTAGAATATTTTAAGTGAAAAGAAATAATTTTTGCCACAAATACAAATATGATGTATGCAATTTTAAGGCATATTGCTGTCAAATGATGTGTAAAATTAGGTGATATCAATTAATGCCGAAAACATGAAGGCCTCTTTTAAAGTCTTTTTTTGGCACAAACGAATAAAAATAATTAATAAGGGCGATCAAAACATTTACAAATTGGTAAGTAATCGTTTTATGGCGCCGACGTACCACTCAGAGTGCGTTAATAGTGTAATTATAAGGAAATATCGGTTATGATATTGCCCTAAAACTAAACAACATGGCGACCGTATATATTGAGATCACTGGATGCAGTTGCCAGATGTCGCCAGAACGAAACAATCGTTTGTTGTTTGTTTAGGTTTATTGTACAAGTACAAAATCACATACATAAGGTCAATATATATAAATTTGCACAGTACAATGCGGGCGTCGGCCCGCCAGTGAGGGAGTTCCTGTCCCGCTCCAAGAGGGACACGTGGTGGTGTGGCGGGGTGGGGCAGCAGTGGTCAGCGGGGAGGAGGTGCTGCTCTGAGCACCTCCAACAACAGGTCTGGGGGTGTGTGACGGACCAGGAGGGCAGCCTTCACCTCGCGCCCGCTCAAGAGGCCGCCGGCGGCAGGTTGAGCGGCTGCAGCTGGCACCGGTCCTAGGCGGGCGGTGGCGGGGCAGGACAGGAGGTAGTGCACCAACGGAAGACGGCTGTGCCTTCCGCAGTGGGCACACTCCTGTCCCTCAAAGTCCTCGCCCAGCTGTTCCCGGGTGCAGTACCCGAGCCTGACGCGCTGTAGCAGCACGCCGTCCTCTCTGGGCTGTTGTCGGGCGGCATCGAGGGGGAGGTAGTCCGTGGCGGCGGTGTGCCAGGCCGCCTGCCTCTTGCTGGCCTCCAGCTCCTGGTGCCTCTGATGGGTGTGTTGGGCCGCGGTTCGCCTCGCCCGCGCCTTCACCTGCTGCCGGCTGGGCGGCACGTGCCTGGTGATGGTGGGGCCTGCGGCGGCTCGTTTGGCGGCCTCGTCCGCAGCCTCGTTGCCCCGAATCCCCACGTGGCTGGGAATCCAGTGCAGCCTGGCCCGCCTCCCCTGCGCGATCAGACTCTGCAGGCTGCCCAGTATGGAGGTGACGAGCCGCACGTTGTCGCTGTGGTGTGGCTGCTGCAGGACCTCCAGCGCGGCCAGGGAGTCTGTGTAGATGAACACCGTCGCCTCTGGTCGACGGTGGGCGTGCTCGAGGGCGTGGAGGATGGCCACCAACTCGGTCTGGAGGGAAGAACAGTGATCCGACGTCCTCCACGATAACTGCGTGCCCCCGGTGACGGCCGCGGCGCCCGACGTACCGTGCTCAGGATCCACAGAGCCGTCGGTGAAGTAAACAGCACCGCCCGGCTCCGTGATCTCCTCCATGGCCATGAGAGCGCACTGCTGCATCTCCTGGGGGATGCAAAGGGCCTTGCTGGCTGGAAGGGGTGTAGCGGTGAATTCCGCGACGGGTGGCTCCCACGGGGGCGGGGCGCGGAAGGTGGGGGCGGGGACATCGGCCTCCTGCCACTGCCAGGGCCAACTTTCCACGCAGCCGAGGACGCTAGCGGCCCGTGAGGTGTTGGCGAGCCATGGATTACCACGGAGGCACTCGTTGTCCTGTGCCACGGCCATCCGGAGCCTCCGCTGCACGAGGCCCTCCGCGTCGCGGTGAAGGATCCGGGTCACATGGCAGGTCGCGATGTAGTCCACCCTGGTGGCGAGGGGCACCAGTTTGGCCTCACTCTGCATCACGCAGGCGCTGCACCACCTTGGCGCCCCCAGCATGGTCCTCATCGCGCTGTTCTGCACTACCTCCAGCCGCGCCTGCTGGCTGGGGGAGAGCGAGGTGAGGACGGGTGCGCTGTAGTCTACCAAGGAGCGCACCGCCTGCACGTAGTACAAGCGCAGGACGTCGTAGGTGGCCCCCGCGCCAGGCCGCGTCATGGCCCTCATGACATTCAGCCTGGCCTGCGTCCTTTCCCTCAGGTATGTGAGCTGCGCCGCGAAGGACAGTCGTGAGTCCAGCCACACCCCGAGGTACTGGTAGCAGCCAGTCCAGGCCAGTCCGATGCCCTGGACGCTCAGCCGGTCGGCCGGAGTGGCTGCTCTGATGGCCATGGCTCGAGACTTATCAAATGAGATTTTGAGGCCCAGCTCCTCGCACTTGGCCGTGATGAGGTCCAGCGCCCGCTGAGCCCCGCTGAGGTGGTTGCCCCGCCCGGTAACTACGAGAGCGAGGTCGTCCGCGTAGCTGAGCAACACGGTGCCCTCCTGGAAGGGGAGGTCAACCAGCTGCTCCATCAGCAGGTTGAAAAGGAACGGGCTGAGGATGCCGCCCTGGGGCGTCCCGTTCTCGAGCTCGCGGAAGCTGGACTTGTGGCCCTGGAATTTAACCCGGGCGCGGCGGTGCTGGAGGTAGTCACGGAGCCAGGCGAGCAGTCTTCCTCGAACCCCCTTCCCCGCGAGGGCGGCGAGGATGGCGTGGGGGCTGGCCAGCTCGAACGCTTTCTCTAGGTCGAGGAAGACTGCGACTGTGGGGCGGTGGTTGACCCGCGTCAGGAGGGTGATGATGCTGTCCGCCGTGCTTAAACCGCGGGTGAAGCCAAACACGTGGGGGTGGAGGGCACCCACGCGCCACTGCAGGCGGGACAACACCATCCTCTCGGCGGTTTTGGCAGCGCAGCTGGTGAGGGAGATGGGCCTCAGCTTGGCGGGTTCCCGGGGCTTGGGGATTGGTTGGATGTCCGCCTCTTTCCACGCGGGAGGCAGGCGGCCCGCCAGCCAGGACTCATTTAGCAGGGACAGCAGCGCGGCGTCCCCGGCTGGCCCAACATGAGCCAGCATCGAGTACGTCACTCCGTCTGCCCCCGGGGCCGTGTCGCGTCCTTTCCTCCGTATCCTGGCCAGTTCCTGGTGGGTGAAAGGCACGTCAGCGGCGTCAGGTCCCTCGCAGGCGTCCCTCACCGCCTCGTCGCGGAGTGGCCGCAGCTGCTGCTGGAGGTGGCGCGTGCGGGGAGGGAGCTGGGTGCTGGAGCCTCGCTCGGTGAAGGTGTCCACGATCCTCTCCGCCTCCTGCTCCGGGTGTGGGTGGGCTGCAGGGCGGGGAGGGGCGGCACCCGTGGCGGTACGCACACTCCTCCACAGCTGGCCTAGGGAGGTGTGCTGGCTGAAGGTGGCGCACCACTGCAGCCACTTTGCCTCCTTGGCTCGCTAAGACACCACCCGAGCGCGGTTCACAACCTCCTGCAGCAGCCTCAGGGTGGTGGGGTTTGGCTGCTTCCTGTACAGCTTGCGGTGGATGTTGACGCGATGGTTGTGTTCTCTCACCTCCTCGCAGTAGAACCACCAGTCCGGGCGGCGGCGGCGGCCTGGGGAGGTCTTGGGGATGGCGGCGTCGGCTGCCCTCTGAATGGCCGCCGTCAGGTCCCTCTCCTGTCGGTGCAGGTCTCCCGGCAGCTCGTAGGCGGTCCACCACTCGTTCAGGCCGGCCTGAAACCTGGCCCAGTCGGCTCTCCTAACGTCCCAACGTGGTGGTGGTCGCTGCGGGACGGGCGGCGCCACCGCCAGGGTGGTGAGGGTGGCGTAGTGATCACTGGTGAGGGTGGGATGCACCTGCCAAGTAGCGCCAGGTGTCAGGTCACCTGACGCAAAGGTGAGGTCTAGCCGTCCTCCCCGGGTGTGGGTGGGCTCCCCAGTGTTGAGGAGCCTGACGTGAGGGAGCTCCTCGAGCAGTACTGCAAGGTGGCGGCCCGTCTCGTTGGTGGGAGACACTGACTGCAGTACGGGGTGGTGGGCGTTGAAGTCGCCCGCCACCAGGAGGCTGGAGTGCTCGGCCAACCCAAGCAGTTCCCCCGCCTCCAAGAGGTGTCTGTGGCTCCTGTACAGGTTGTACACCGTGAGCGAGACACCTCCTACCTTTAGCTCCAGCGCTAAGGCCTCCACACCGTCCCCGCAGTGCACTGGTTGGCGAACCCTTCGGTGCGGGATGACGCTCCTCACCAGCGCCAAGCAGCCGCGGGCGCCCCCAGGCGTGGCGGCCAGCGAGTGGAGAGTGTATCCCGCCACCCTCCATTCAAAGTCGGCTGGTGCCAGTGTCTCCTGAAGGAGGACCACGTCGAGGTCTTCCTCGACCACGGCCTGTAGCACCTGGTGTCGTTTGGGGCGGAGTCCCTGCACGTTCCACTGTAGGATTTGGAGCTTGGGGGCGGCCGCCGGCGGCGCCGCGCGAGTGGTCGTGGCGTTACTGTGCCCCCCCATCTTGACGAGGTTGGTCCGCTGGTGGCGTGGGCCGCTGCTCGAGCTCCCTCTGTCTTGTCGGGGGATGACAGGCGCCTCCTGTGATGACGGCCGCCGCTTCCTGGAGGAGAAGCTCGCCCACGTCTTCCTGGGCGATGAGTTCCGGCCGGCTGAGGATGAGTCGCCTCACCTCCTCCACCAGCCTCTCCACGATCACACGCACCAGGCCACGCATTTCCTCGCCCAAGGCACCCGTGGGGCGCCCGCTATCCGCCTGCGATGCCGTAGACGGTGCTGTAGGCGATGCCGCGGGTGGTGCCGTGCGAAGCTCCACTGGCGGCGTCGCGGAGGTTGCGGCAGGGGCTTTGTTAGGCTGGGTCTGGCGCCGTTGGCTGCTGCTGCGTGGGCGGCCACGGCGGCGGCGGGACCTGGCGCCATTTTGTCTCTGGGAGAGTGGCTGTGCTGGGGGATTAACGGCGGCGGCGGCCTCGTTCCCGGGCGGTGGCTGTCTCCCATCTGTCCTGGCCTGGGAGGGGGTGGGGTCCCGGGTGGGGGGAGCCTGGCTGACCCAGGCTGGTCTTTCATGCGGCAGGGCGGGAACAGAGCGGTGTTGCCGCTGTTGCTCGCGCTGTTGCTGGTCGTGTGGTGGTTCTCGTCTCTGTGGGTGCTGAGGGCCGCCACGTGGTTGCTCCTGTTGATGCCGTTGTCGCTGGGGGGGCCTCCGCATCCTTCGGAGTCTCTCAGGGCACTGCGGGTTCCAAGCATGATGCTTTTTCCCGCAGTTGGGGCACCTGGCTGTGGTGGGTTCATTGGCCTTGTGTCGACCAATGCACTCCTCCGTCGGGTGAGACCCGCTGCACACCCCACACCTGGCTGAGTGGGCACACCTTACCTGCAGGTGGTTGAATCTCTGGCACCTGTAGCACCTGACAGGCTCGCCTTGATAGCCTCGCAGGGTGTACGAGCCCCAGCAGCCCAGGTCTAGCTTGGCAGGCGGCGGCCCCTGTAGCTCGACCAACACTTGCCTGGTGGGGATGTTGTCCCGCGTGGCTCGTAGTCGCGTGGCGGACAGCACGTTGGCGTGGTTCCTCACAGCGTCGAGGGGGAGGTCAAGGGGGTAGCGCTGAAGCACCACCTTGTGCCTCCTCAGGTTGGGGTCAAGGAGGAGCACCCTGTTTCCCTCCTCGGCGAGTCATCGTAGGAAGGTCGCGGAGGCCTCGTCCTTGGGGGTGAGGACGTACTCCGCCTTGAGGTTGGGCCTTACCTCCATCTTCAGTGCAGGGTACTCCTCCTCCAGCGCCGTGATGGCCTGATAGGCGGTCTTGTGGTCCCCGAGGGAGCCCAGCTTGAACTTGGGCCGCGGGGGCCGCGGGGGGATCTGGTGGAGGGCAGCTCGGCCGTTCCTCCCCACTAGGGTCCAGCCATCGCCCTGCTCTGCGCCCACTTGGCCTTGTTCGACCTCCTGGCGCCCCTCGTTCGAGGAGAGGTCGATCACTGGAGGGGGCTCGCTCGCCCCGCTATCACTATCACAATCACCAATTTCACTGTGGTCCTCGCCAGCGTGAACCAACTCACGCCCGAGATTTCGGGCGGCCTTCTTGGGGGTGGATTGCGGCGGTGGGGAGTCGGAGGTGGACAGATCCAAGGCCCGCTTCCCCATCCCAGATCCGGCACCCAAGGACACGGCGGGGGTCGTGGCAGCACTGTAGTTGGAAGCCATTGTTGTCTTTCAGAACACGCAGGGTCGGATCCGACGCGCGGCCCGACCTAACCTGACCTGACTACACCTGGCTGACCAGGAGAAGGAGCACGCACGTCCTCTCACTTTGGCTGTCAAGTCGAAACTGAACGAAACAATCTGAATTATGCGCCATCATATATTTAGGCGACTGTACATCAGCTGATTGTGGGTGGGTGGAGCGTAAAGATTAATGGCTGCACCTAGACGCTTCCCTTTGACTCGGAGTAACCATTCAGTGCAACTGTAAATACTGTACATACAACTTAGGTTAAAGTAAGCCAAAAAGTATTTGGGTAAATCTGCACACCTACTGCTCGGACGATATCGATATAAATTTGAAGTCATACACAGTGTACTCAACACATCTGTGAAGGTTTCAGGCAGTGCTCACCATTGTTTACCTGGCAAAAATGTTCAAGTTATGTTAGGTTAATTATATTACATTAGGTTATGGTTAGGTTATGGTTAGATTAGGTTATGTTAGGTTTGGTTATATAAGGTTTTTATATTTCATCACCCAAAAGTTGGTAGTTTCACCCTAGATTTTAACGGATTATGTTACCGACGCGACAGCCACCTACCGGACTTTCTTTTACACTAACGGACTTTAGTCCGGATCTGGGTTGATTGTTCGCTAGCACAGTCCGTTAAATCCAAAGTCCATTAAATCAAGGTCTGTTAAATCGAGGGTTGACAGTATATATATATATATATATATATATATATATATATATATATATATATATATATATATATATATATATATATATATGACAAATAAGTTTCTAAGGTTGATAGAAGGGATCGAACAAGGTTACTATATATATATATATATATATATATATATATATATATATATATATATATATATATATATATATATATATATATATATATTTTTTTTTTTTTTTTTTTTTTTTTTTTTTTTTTTTTTGTCAGTGTGAGTGTCTTCTGTGTTTATGCTAGTATGTTGAAATTCACAGCAAGGAATAATAAAATTAAATAATAAGGGTAACTAATATATTGTATAAAATAGGTAAGAGTATATTTTCTTAAAGTTATGAGATTCATATAGGTAAAGAATATACAAGTTTCCAAGATGATATACATTCTTTACCTATATAGATCTCATAACTTTAGGAAAATATACTTTTTTTACCTATTTTATACAATATATTACTTACCCTTATTATCTAATTTTATTATTCCTTGCTGTGAATTTTAGCATACTAGCATAAGCACAGAAGACATTCACACTGACAAAATATATATACAGTAACCTTGTTCCCTTCTATCAATAGTCATTGCGTTTATTTATTTATCACATTAAGATAATACAAATAAATAAGAGGTAAGTATACGATATCTCTCTCTCTCTCTCTCTCTCTCTCTCTCTCTCTCTCTCTCTCTCTCTCTCTCTCTCTCTCTCTCTCTCTCTCTCTCTCTCTCTCTCTCTCTCTTACGTATAGGAATTATATATAAATACGAATGTCAACTGTATACCCTTTTTATACCCATATCTTTATTTTTTTTACAATGTATGGAACAAGGAAACAATATGTAACAGTATCGTTAGTATGGAGATAGATAGATAGATAGAGAGAGAAAGAGAGAGAAAGAGAGAGAAAGAGAGAAAGAGAGAGAGAGAGAGAGAGAGAGAGAGAGAGAGAGAGAGAGAGAGAGGGAGAGGGAGAGGGAGAGAGGGAGAGGGAGGGAGAGGGAGGGAGAGGGAGGGAGGGAGGGAGAGAGAGAGAGAGAGAGAGAGAGAGAGAGAGAGAGAGAGAGAGAGAGAGAGAGAGAGAGAGTACAAAGAGACAGGAATCACTTGATAGAATGGAAAATAAAAACCAATATTGAAGGAGCAATATGATATATAGCTACATAGCAAATTAGCTATCCTAAGTAATGCATATTTACTGCACAAGACATTAAATAACAAACAATTCGGTACTCAGTGGCTTACCATGATTACATCTTAACAACTTATTGAGTAATATGCAAAAAGAGGTTCTCAAAACATATACTAGTTTTTTTTCATGCAAATAGAAAACCCGCCAAGGACAATAAAACTTGTAAAAAAAAAAGACCAACTTGCATTGCCAATGTCCTAAAGAAAAAGAGCAATCAAAAAAAGGAATGCTAAACTTGGGTTGCAGTGTCTTGATACTCCTCTGAGTTCAAATCGTAGTAAGGTGGAAATGCAGATTCAGGTAGAGAGTTCCAGTTTACCACTAGAAGGGAAGAAAGAATTAAAAAACTGATTAACCCTTGCATAAGAGAGGTGGACAGAATAGGGATGTGAGTGAGTAGAAAGTTGTGTACGGCATAGCCGCGGAATGGGGGGAGGCATACAGTTAAGTTCAGAAGAGCAGTTATAATGAAAATAACAGTAGAAGATAGCAAGAGATGCAACATTGCGGAAGAGTGTAAGAGGTTGATGACAGTCAGTTAGAGAAAGGGAGTCAATAAGACAAAAAGCTTTTGATTCAACCTTGTTTAGCAACTCTGTGTGCATGGAGCACCCCACACATGAGATGTGTATTCCATATAGGGGAGGATAAATCTCTTGTACAGAGTCAGCAACTGGTAGGTTGAGAAAAACTAGGAGACGATATAGGACAACTAACTTCTTGGAAACTGATTAGCAAGAGAAGAGATATGAGACTCCCAGTTAAGAGTTTTAGTAAAGGATAGGCTAAGGATGTTCAGTGTAGAAGAGGCGGACAGGTGTGTATCATTGAAGTAAAGGGGATAGTTGTCTGGAAGATTTTGTCCAATGGATACATGAAGGAATTAAGTTTTTGAGACATTGAACAACACTAGGATTTATCTGCCCCAATCTGAAATTAAGGAAAGATCTAAAGTTAGGCACTCTGTGGCGTCTCCACGTGAGTCATTTACCTGTTTCAGATTTGGTTGTCTGGAGAAAGACGCTGAGAAGTGCAAGATAGTCATCAGCATATGAGTGGATAAGACACAGACTAAGATTGAGGTCATTGATGAATAATAGGAAAAGAGACAGAACCCTGTGGAACACCACTATTGATAAGTCTAGAGGAAGAATATTGGCAGTCTATGATAGCTGCAATAGAATGGTCAGAAAGGGAGGAGCAGAGAAGATAGGATAGAAACCAAAAGAGGGAGGTTTAGGAATCAAAGCTTTATGCCATACTCTATCAAAAGCTTTTGATATGTGTAAGGTAAGCAGCAAAAATTTCACCGAATTCCCGATAAGATGACCAGGAGTCAGTAAGGAAAGCCAGAAGATTGTCAGTAGTGTCCAGATCGGAAGCCATACTGCCAATCAGATAGAAGGTTGTGAGCAGATAGATGCCTCTGAACCTTCTTGTTAAGGAGAGACTCTAAAACTTTAGAAAGGCCAGAAATCAAAGCAATAGGACGGTAGTTTGAGGGATTGGACTGATCACCCTTTTCTGGAACAGGTTGTATGTAGGCATACTTCCAGCAAGGATAGGTGGAAGCTAATGGGCAGAGACAGAAAAGTTTTACCAGACAAGATGCGAGCACAGAAAAACTGTTCTTGAGATCAATAGAAGGGACTCCATCAGGACCATATGCCTTCCGAGGGTTAAGGCCAGCAAAGGCACGAGAAACATTATTACGAAGAATTTGAATATTAGGTATGAAGTAGTCAGAATGTGGTGGAGAAGGAGAAACATGCCTAGAATCATCCGATGTGGAGTTGTCAGCATAAGTTTGGGCAAAGAGTTCAGCCTTAAAGATAGCGGAGACGGCAGGGATGCAATCTGGGTGAAGTACGGGAGGGAAAGATGAAGAAAAGAAATTGTTGAAGATATTATTGGCTAGATGCCAGAAGTCACAAGGAGAATTAGAACTAGAAAGATTTTGACATTTTTTATTGGTGAAAGAGTTTTTGACTAATTGGAGAACAGATTTGGCGTGATTCTGGGCAGAAATATAAAGAACGTGAGTATCAGGAAAGGAAAACTGAGGCACCGTTTGTTAACCACCACTCTATCATGGATAGCAAGAGAACAAGTGAAGTTGAACCAAGGTTTATGAGCTTTGGGACTAGAGGAAGTGTGTGGGATGTACAGTCGCCCAAAGAAATGATGGCGCATAATTCAGATTGTTTCGTTCTGGCGACATCTGGCAACTGTATCCAGTGATCTCAATATATACGCCGCCATGTTTTGTTTAATTTAGGGCAATATCATAACCGACATTTCCTTACAATTACACTATTAACGCACTCTGAGTGGTATGTCGGCGTCATAAAACGATTACTTATCAATTTATAGATTTTTTGATCTGTATCATATCATATCTGTATATCATTGTTAATTAGTTTTAAGTTATTCATTGTTTTTAGCCGAGAGAGTGGTGTGTGCGGGTAGGGAACTTTCCATCTCCCTCGCAGATAAAGGATCTCGTGCCGCTTCCAATCAGAAAGCTTGTTCCCGTGACGTCATTCTCCCGGGTCAGTCCCGACCAATCATAGGCGCGTAGTCCACCTGGAGTCAACCTTTCCTGACCGCGGCTGAGCCCACACCCCGTGCTTCTCGCTCACTTCTCTCGCGGCCTCCACTCTGTCAAGTAGCTCATCATCTCTCAGCTCGCTACCACCATCAACAAGTCGTCATCTCTCTCAAGGCAGGCTAAGGTCATAGTCATTTGTATATTTCTATATCTACATCAAGTGTGTTGTTCAATATATCATCTATATCAAGCCGTGTGCGTTTCAACAAGACCTCCATCATCCACGCTACCTCTACTCTCCAAGCCACGTGGGTACCAGGCCGGTACCAAACACATCCTATTCCAATACAATTGGTGTGCAATATCTATTCCAATACAATTGGTGGCAGCGGTGGGATTCATTCTTCCAAGCGACGAATTATCAAGATTCAGCCTCCTCCGTCATCAAGTCTCTATCCTCACCACGTGCATCGTTCTGCCAGTAAGTGACTCTACACACACGCCCTTGCCTCGCCCACCTCGTGTTCTCCTCTACGCCCTGCAGTCGCTTCCTTCGTCGCCCTTTTGCAGTAGCATCTGTTCCGAGTGAGTACAAGCCTCCTCGCCCTGCTGTTCAAGACGCCCATCACCTCTACCTCCATTTTGTTCGCGGCGCGCCATCTTCGCTGCCCACGCATCACCACGTGGCGCCCTCAAGACGCCCATCGCCCTTCACCACGTGTCCCTTCAAGACGGTCATCACCCATCACCACGTGGCCCCTCAAACAAGTTCTCCACGCCCTCACCACGTGTCTCCGCCCTCAAGACGCCCATCACTCTTCACCACGTGCCGCAGCCCAGAAATACGCCCATTCACCACGTGACCAGTCAGCGCCCACGTGTTCCACCTCCTTGGTCCTCTGCTAGTTAAGTACCTTAGTTCTTATTATATTTTTCTCTTTATTGTGCTAGTTATTCTACATTTTTTGTGTACACTCAGTGTTTCTCTGTTTCCTTGTGTATTTCCTCAACGTGATCACGATGTCTAACGACCAGTCACCTCACACACCCACACCTCAGGTTACTCTCATATCTGATAATGTCTCAATTCCTCCTTTTTCTGGTACTAACTCTGAATCAGTCCAAGCCTATGTCCGGCGTGTAAATGATGAATATACACGTCGCTCAGCTCATTCTGATGTGGAAAAATTAGCCATTTTAAAATCACGAATTTGTCATGACCCATCTAGTCTTGCGGGAAAACTCATAAAAACCGATAAATTCCTCTGTTTTTCTACATACGATGAACTCACCACAGCATTAATCTCTCATTTCTCTGGTCACTCAAAATTAGGTGCAACTCATTCCTTCCTCAAAATTACTCAAACTCTCACTAATATTGCTCGTTCTACTCATGATGTGTATAAGGCAGAGAATATTGCATCCTCTCTCAGTGCTGAGTTAACAGAGCAAATGAAATCCTCTCAGTGGATTGACGCAAACAATAAAATATCTTCTACTGATTTCAAACGCCTTATGTCGTATTTCCTGTTCCTTGTTCAGCTCAATTCACCAACCTTCACCGTTGCAAGCGACATTAAATTCAGTAAGGAAGATTTCTTGTATCATCTGTGCAAGAAAATATCAGAGAAATCGCCACCTGTTCCTCAGCCAGTAAGTTTAGTTCAGTCCCCGCATTCCTTAATCAAGCCCCCATTTTCTCAGTACGGATGCTCCTCCCCTCAGAGCCTATCTCCACCGTCAAACACTCATTTGTCACGTTCTGATCAACGCTCTCATTCTCGTCACCGTTCATCCTCCCGTGACTCGAGAAAGATAACATGTTACCGATGTGGACTCAAAGGTCACGTCTCAGCGGACTGTCGAGTAATGCTTGACGAAAGAGGTTATCATAACTTCAACAGTAATGCCTTCTGCTCCCTTCATAATAAACGCGGTCACTCACTTGAGGAATGTCGCCTTTTCCAGCAACAAATGCAGTCTTCTCAATCTTCGGGAAACGATTCGCGCCAGAGCCTCGCACCTCCTCGGTAAGACTCAAATCCATTCTAAAGACCGCAGGTAGTAAGTCATCTCATAAACGTGTTGTTTTCGCGGATGCACAGACAGTGCCTCTCCCATGTGTCCCTGTTAAATCCTCCGGATTTTTCCAAGGTCTGACTGCTGACGTCAAATTAGCCTCTCACAAATGCCGTGCATTTTTCGATTCTGGTGCCTCAGTCAACATCATTAAAACTCATGTTTTTGAAAAACTCTCTGCCGCCTCAAGGCACAAGTTTCAGAGTTATCCACCAGACATCACTGTTAGTGGTATTTCTGGAAACGTTGTCATACCTCATAGAAAGGTTCTCCTCAGTATCTGTTTGTCTACACTTGAACCTTCTACCTCAGATTTTTTCTATGTCATGGATGATGTATGTTTTGCAGCTGAAATATTGATAGGATACCATACAATGTCTCACTTCAACATCTCACTTTTCCCTTCTATTCATCAAATCGCCCAGAATGGCACCTTCATCTCTGCCTCACCCTTCCCTGAGTCACCGCCACCATCTGATGTCTACGTTGTCATGCACACGCCTTCTCAGGACTCATCTCATGTCCCTCCCTCTTCGCTCGAGACACCCTCAGTAATCCCTGATCCTGTCTTATCATTTACGCCAGCCGACTCGCCTAGCGAAGCGCTGCACAGCGACACCGACAATCCCTCTTCTCCTACAACACTGTCTGACGTCCTCTTGAACACCAGACTCAGGAAAGCTGTGTTGACCTCCTCTGTGGTAGTCACACAGACCCACCTCTGTTTGGTGCGCGTCGTCGTCAAAGGTGTGCCCCCCGGGACAGACATCTTATGTTTGCCTGACTCTGCCCGAGTGAATGGTGTCGCTCTCAAGTCAGTTCTTTCAATCCTAGACAAGGATAGTTCTTGCTGTATTGCCATTCAGAATCTCACGAATCACCCTATATCCCTTCAATCTGACGTGACTTTAGGCGAAGTTCTCCCTTATCCTGCCCCTGTCACCTTATCTCCTTGTCACACATCCATGTCTTCACCAACTGCCTCAGATTCTCCTCCTCCTCTTCTTGACCAGCATAATGGTGATGTTGATTTTCCTGAAACAAAAACAGATTTACTTGCCCTCTTATCGACTTTCAGGTCATGTGTCTCTCTTTCGGGTGAACCTCTGGGCAAGACCGATGCTGTTCGTCATTCCATCCACCTCACCCCACCTCACCCTCTTATCGCATCCCACACAGCCGCAGGACGTTAATGGACGACGCTGTCAGAAGCATGCTGGACGAGAATATCATAGAGCCAGCGGCATCACCATTCAATGCCCCGCTGTTTCTAGTTCCTAAGTCCAATGGTGAGTGGAGAGTAGTCGTCGATTTCCGTGGTTTAAACGCCGCGACGATACCCGATCGATTCCCTATGCCAATCTTGTCTGATCTTCTCCAGTCAATAGGTGATTCAAACAGTATATTTTCCATCCTCGACCTTCAGTCTGGTTTCTTCCAGGTCGAGCTAGAAGAAAGTTCACGGCACTACACTGCTTTCACCACATCATCTGGCCAGTACGCTTTCAAACGTATGGCCATGGGTTTACGTAATAGTCCCTTAACTTTCATGCGTCTCATGAACTCAGTTCTCTCTGGCCTCTTAGGCTCTTCGGTGTTTTGTTACTTAGACGATGTGATAGTCGCATCAAAGGACCTTCCCGAACACCTCGAAACCATCTCAGACGTTCTGTCACGTTTTGCAAAGGCTGGGTTAACTCTTAAACTCAGTAAATGTCAGTTCCTCAAACGTGAAATCAAATTCTTAGGCCACAAAGTTGACAAAAATGGCATCCACACTCTTGACGATAAAATTCATGCGATATCACAGTTTCCTACTCCTAGTTCTGCTGATGACGTTCATAGTTTCATTGGCCTTGCAGGATTTTATCGGCAATTTATCAAAGATTTCAGTAAAATCGCTCAACCTCTCACATCATTGTTTAAAAAGAATGTAACATTCGCATGGACGGACGAGTGCGAGAAAGCATTCGCTACCCTCAAGCAAGCCTTATGCAACGCTCCTGTTCTCGCATTTCCTAATTTCAATAAGGAGTTTATTCTTTGCACTGATGCATCAAACATCGGTATCGGTTCTGTCCTCATGCAACGAGATGAAAATGGTAAATCACGCGCAGTTGCCTTTGCCAGTCGTCTGCTCAATGCTGCTGAGCGCAACTACAATGTCACTCACCGCGAAGCTCTCGCAGTTGTTTGGTCTCTTCATCCCTTCAGAGAAATCATACTCGGATATAAGATTCACGTTCTAACCGATCATTTTGTTGTCACAGAGTTATTCAAAGGAACCAGTTTAACCGGAAAATTTGCCCGTTGGCAACTCACTGTTCAAGAGCACAATCCTTCATTCGCGTACCTCCCAGGTAAAGCTAATTCTGTCGCTGACGCTCTGTCCCGTCATGTCGCTCCTGTCAGTCTGCTCACAACCTCACAGTCACTCCCCACTCTTGAGGAGGTCAAATCCCTTCAAAGGTCTGATCAATTCTGCAAACGTCTCATTTATTATCTTGAATCAGGTGATACCAGTAACCTTCCAAGCTTGCCATTCTCCCCAGATTCCTTTTTGCTTCGAGACGATGTCCTCTATAAATCTAGTTCTGTCATTTCTGAGGACGATTCATTACATCATGCATCTCAGCTTGTCATTCCAGAAGCTCTTGTCCCTATTATCTTGTATCACGTTCATGACTCCCCTCTTGCCGGTCATCCAGGCAAAGATAGAGCATTCAAACAGGCTCAAAGATCATATTTCTGGCCTTCCATGAGGAAAGACATCACCCGTCATTGTCTCTTATGCGCTTCATGTGCTGAGCATTGTCCCTCTCTCCATCATGAGTCTCCGAACCTCCCATATCCTATCCCTCATGCTCCTTGGGACAGTCTGTCAGTCGATATTTTGAAACTCCCTCTGACGGAGAACGGTTTTCACTATTTGCTCGTCTGTATCGATAGTTTTTCACGCTTCAGCATCTTGGTTCCTCTCAAAGACAAATCTGCACGTTCAGTTGCACGAGCACTGATAGATGAAGTCATATGCCGGTATGCATCTCCTAAAGTACTTCTATCAGATAATGGCACAGAATTCAACAATGCCATCCTCAAAGCTGTTTGCGAGTCATTTCAAATTAAAAAGTGCAACATTGTTCCATATTCCCCTCAAGCGAACGGAAAAGTCGAGAGCAAACCGTCGAATTCTCGACATCTTACGCTTCATTGCCAATTCAAGCTCTTCATGGGATGATCACATTCCCCTAGTCGCATGCTCTCTTAACGCTGCGATTCACTCATCGATCAAAGAGTCTCCACATTTCATTTTATATGGCTCTGACAAAAGACTCCCATATGAGTTTCTCTCCTCTGACCTCGTCCTCTATACAACGTTGACAATTATGTTCAGAATCGCGTTTCAGCTTTCCAGCGCATTCATATGTCCGTCCGTGACAGACTTACCGACTCTCAGGAATCTATGCTGCATAAACAGCATCAGCGCGCTAAACCGCACGACATCGAGATTGGTGACATCGTGTTCACCAAAGTCCAAGACCGCCATTCTAAGCTCGACCCCCGATTCAACGGACCTCACTGTGTATGCGAAAAGATGGCCGGTCACAAGTTCAAACTCAGAAACCTAAGTTCAGGCAGTGAAAACTTTGTTCATAGAGACCATCTCAAAAGGGTTGATCATGGTTTCGATTTCGAACCTACCTCTCCACTACCAAAAAATGCTCCTGACATTGTTGAAAGTCAGCCACCTTCATCATCCTCACCTAAATATCAGCTCCGGTCTCGTCCAGTCTACTAGCCATTTCCTTCATCTTTCCTTTCATTCCTGTCCAACTGTATAAATTATGTATATATATGTATCTATGTAAAGGCTACATCCTGATCTTGTTCATGTCTCATGTATTTTTTATCATGTATTATGTCTTAGTCTTATTGTGTATTCGTATTGTGTATTCTGTATTGTATTCAATGTATTTCATCGTCCCCCTCTCTGATTGTATTCTTTAGCTCAACATACGAGGACGTATGCTTCCAAGGGGGAAGTATTTGTATCATATCATATCTGTATATCATTGTTAATTAGTTTTAAGTTATTCATTGTTTTTAGCCGAGAGAGTGGTGTGTGCGGGTAGGGAACTTTCCATCTCCCTCGCAGATAAAGGATCTCGTGCCGCTTCCAATCAGAAAGCTTGTTCCCGTGACGTCATTCTCCCGGGTCAGTCCCGACCAATCATAGGCGCGTAGTCCACCTGGAGTCAACCTTTCCTAACCGCGGCTGAGCCCACACCCCTTGCTTCTCGCTCACTTCTCTCGCGGCCTCCACTCTGTCAAGTAGCTCATCATCTCTCAGCTCGCTACCACCATCAACAAGTCGTCATCTCTCTCAAGGCAGGCTAAGGTCATAGTCATTTGTATATTTCTATATCTACATCAAGTGTGTTGTTCAATATATCATCTATATCAAGCCGTGTGCGTTTCAACAAGACCTCCATCATCCACGCTACCTCTACTCTCCAAGCCACGTGCCGGTACCAAACACATCCTATTCCAATACAATTGGTGTGCAACATCTATTCCAATACAGATCGCCCTTATTAATTATATTCATTCGTTTGTGCAAAAAAAAGAACTATAACAGAGGCCTTCATGTTTTCGGCATTAATTAATATCATCTAATTTTACACATCATTTGACAGCAATATGTCTTAAAATTGCATACATCATATTTGTGTTCGTGGCAAAAAGTATTTCTTTCCATCTAAAATATTCTAGAACGAAATAAAAATATTGTATTTTCAAATTTTTAAAGATTCAGTATCTTTTTACTTAAGCCATCCTTAAAAATAGTTTTTTAGTTTTTCGTCTTCAAAGAAAATTTTAAAAATATGAAAAATTTATTGGTATAACTCAAATATTTTTTAGATTATAGCGATAAATTCTTCATAATTCTTCATTAAAATCCATTTTTCATTCACCATAATAATGCAAATAATTGTTCAAAAATAGTATTAGGACAATACAGCCGATATATAAAGACGACAATAATAGCTTTGTTAGCAGTATTTGATGTTACCAGTATTTGATGACGTCATCGTGCGCAAACGGTTGAACATTATATCATAATTTAAAGACAATATATTAATTACAGCCTATTATTATTATTATTATTTGAAGCTATATAGATTATAACCTATTAATAGTATTTTCATTATATAAGGATATATTGATTATAACATTATTATTGTCATTATATAAAGATATATTAATTATAATATTATTATTATCATTATTCAAAGATATATTAATCATAACATATTGCAAGGTATTTTAAAATATACTAATTATTGCCTATTACTAACCGTTATGTGAAGACTATGAGTAATAATTATATCTTATTACGTTAATAGTCTATTGCCAATAACTTAAGGAACATCCTGCCCGATGACGTCATGGTCAAGCGATAGTTTGAATGTAGATTTCATATTATCATAATTCTTAATGGAGAATGTTTAAACAATTAATACATTTTTTTTATATGTATTTGGCTCAATAGTTAAGATCATTATAAATAAATAGTCTTATGCATGTATAAATTTTATTTATAAAAGAGAATTTCATTTGACTGAATTTCTCTTTGAGCGAAAAGCTCGGTCAAAATGCTTCGACAAGTACTCATGAAATATCATGATTAGATGGTTGTTTCTCATAAACTAGACTTAATTATCAATTGTAATTTATTTTTAGTTCATTTACAGTAACAATTCGTGAATATAATGACATTCCTGACAAGTTATAAGGATATTTCATTCCATTTGTTAGGGTTGCCATAATCTAATTTTTGAACGAAAATCTCCATAAGACGCGACATCATATATTTGGGCGACTGTACACTTCTATGCCAAAGACAATAATCTCTATTATACGTTCAGTACAGAGATGGATCTCTGACATGAAAGCAGTAATCGTTCCATGAAAAATCAGAATAGTACCTCTTCAGGCCATCCCACATAGCTGAGGCATAATGTCAGAAGCACCTCCGTTTTAATGGGTCCTGAGGCAGCACTGGAGCGATAGGACAAGATGGTGAAATAAGACGGTAATCAGAGGAGCCCAATGGAGAGAACAGTTTGACAGAGTAAGTGGAAGGATTAGAAGTAAAGAAAAGGTTGAAAATGTTGGGTGTATCACCAGAGCGGTCAGGAATATGAGTAGGGTGCTGCACCAGTTGCTCTAAATCATGAAGGATAGCTTGTTCATCAGGTTGGTCATTGAAAGAAGATGAAAAAGTTGGTGGTGAACATTGAAATCTCCACGGATGGAGATCTTCGCTAAAGGAAAGTTAGTTAAAATGTACTCCACTTTTGAAGTAAAATACATAAAGAATTTTACATAGTCAGAGGAGTTAGGAGAGCAATAAACAGCACAGAAGAATTTAGTGGCAGAGTGACAGTCAAGTCTAAGCCAGATGGTAGAAAATTCAGAAGATTCAAGGGCGTGGGCACAAGAGCAAATTATGTCATTGCGTACATAGATGCAACATCCAGCTTTAAATTGAAAATCAAGGCTTGCTCTGGACATTTAAAACTTGTAGCCAACTTTGTAGCCAAATTAAAAATTAAATACACGAATTATCACTCCTATACGTGCCGTATTTTGCATGACATGCTGTCCAGTGGATTCTGTCAATGTGCGCGGACCTAAACAATCCGCGCACATTGACAGAATACAGAATACAATATACTCTCGCCAAGAACATTCGCTGATGTGATATAATTGAAATGAGAATAGAGAAAGTAGGAAGGAATAGAGTAGTGGCTGTTGTCAGTAGCCTCAGACCACTGGGTCTTGGTGAGGAAAAGAAGATGAGGTTTAGAGGAGGAGAGGTGGTATTCCACAGATTGATAATTAGATACAAGACCACGAATGTTACAGAAATTGATTTAGAAAAAGTTAGAGGAGGTATCAAGGCACCTGGAGTCGACATTAGGAGAGCCATCCATCCTGTGGACTTTTTTGGTCCCCAACCCAGTGTGTGATTTTGCCATTTTTATTTAAATTTTATTTTTTCAAGAGAGTGTTTGTGTAAAACATTTTTTTTTTTATAAATAAATTGGCCTATGGCACCTGTAGTTTATTTCCTTCACGGTTCTGATGCCCTGTAAGAATTTTATGAGAGCCATGATAATGGTGGTTGACCCTTGCCTGTTAGTGGTGCAGGCAGTATTTTTTAAGCGACATCTGTGGAGATTCATGCCGACCCCGTAAGTCCCCGATGAACTCGCAGACGAAAATAGGGTTGACTAACAGCATGTTGATTTGTTCGGCTAAGCTTGAAAGAATGTCCAGCTTTAAAAAATGGCCGTCCTTGAAAAAATAGCATAGTAAAGTGTAAAAAGAAGAGTATTTCTTTGAGAGCATGCTGCAACTGATGTCTTGTGTTACTGAGACACAAAAAGTAATTGAAACCGAATTAACAGGTGTCTAACTGCCTCCTCCATATTCACCATTTATTGTTTCTCTTTTCTTTTTGTTCACTTTGCTTCTATAATTTTTTAGAGGCCAGGGTTTAATAACAGAGTTACATATACTCTAAGATATTAGTAGATGCCAGCTGAATTGTTGTTGAAACATGCATGCGCTGTGCTTTGCACTCACTGACATCTGGCAGTGAGTATGAAAATTATTTGACCACTAGCCAATGACAACACGATATCCAGTCAGCAGCCAATCATGTTTCAGTATTTCATATCTCCCACCCTCCTTTCCCATAAGACAGAGATTTTAATTCAGTAGTCTTAGCAGTCTCGTATGAATTGTGTGCGTAACACTTGGCAGGCAATCAAATGGTTTTACGGAGAGGAAAAGTTTTTGATAGACTTTCTTAGGGTATAAGGAGGTTACTTTATGTAGTAGAAAGCTGTAAGTGTAAAAAAAAAACTAATTAACTAATTAAGAAAAAACAAAAACATGTCAGGACAAAGTCTCCAACAAATGGAACTCTACAACTTCCCAGGGTTGAAGAGGAAGTAATCTCTGACGACTCTGAGTAAGGTAGATAGATCTGAGTAGGCAGAAAGGCCCCAGGTTTTATTCAAATTCAGCTCAGATTAGGTTAGTTTTAAGTTTGATTAGGCTAAGAACAATTTGATTTAATATTACAAAAATTAAAAATGGGCAGTAGTTATGCAAAAGGTTTCAAAGGTTAAGTTACGCTAGGAAAATCTAGATTTAATTTTTTCTAATTGGAAATTGGTGGCAGTGGGCCAGTAACTAGTAGTAAGAAATTGTTCTTTTTTCGGTGTTCGTAAGAGGCCGTTATTGATTTTGGACCTAATTTCTACTGTGAATATCTCGTTCTGATGTGCCACCACCAAAAAATAAAAAGTTTCCCACAGGTCCTCCATATTTGTGGGGAAACTCCGAAATGTATGCTTTGCCCCAGAAATAAATCCCAAAATCAGTCGAATCACCAGAAAAATAAATGGTAAATCTGCAGAACAACATCTCCAAACCGATCAGAATAATTGTTGTTGCACTACACAGGATTCTTACTGTACTGAACATTTGTGAAAGTTTAAGTGAGCAATTGCTTAAACTAAACTTACACGAGGTCTATGCACCCCCCCAGAAACCCCACCTAACTGGATCCCCCCAACAATACATCCCTAGCCTAAACTAAACTGACCACCCCAACCTAATCTAACCTAACTCTTATTCTATTAGGTGTGTAGACTAACAGAAAATGTTAAGTAAGGATGCGATCGCTCACTAAAACCTTCACAGATGTTCAGCACAGTAAGTATCCTGTGTACAACAGGAATTATTCTGATCAGTATGGAGGCGTTCTGCAGATTAACCAAATAGATTTTCTATAAATTAGGCACTTGAGAAAGTCTTTCTGCAAATCAAAACTTAGTTTCATTTGAGGATATTATTTTACTTATTTACAATAATGCTCTGGAATCTAGAGCATTATTGTAATAAGTAAAATAATACCGTCAAATGAAACTAAGTTTTGATTTGCAGAAAGACTTTCTCAAGTACCTAATTTATAGAAAATCTATTTGGTTAATCTGCAGAACGCCTCCATACTGATCAGAATAATTCCTGTTGTACACAGGATACTTACTGTGCTGAACATCTGTGAAGGTTTTAGTGAGCGATCGCATCCTTACTTAACATTTTCTGTTAGTCTACACACCTGATAGAATTAGAGTTAGGTTATATTAGGTTGGGGTGGTCAGTTTAGTTTAGGCTAGGGATGTATTGTTGGGGGGATCCAGTTAGGTGAGGGTTCTGGGGGGTGCATAGACCTCTTGTAAGTTTAGTTTAAGCAATTGCTCACTTAAACTTTCACAAATGTTCAGTACAGTAAGAATCCTGTGTAGTGTAACAAAAATTATTTTGATCGATTTGGAAATGTTGTTCTACAGATTTACCATTTATTTTTCTGAACACTCAATGATCTAGAATCTAGATCAGGGTGGTCCAACTACTGGCCCGCGGGCCACAAGTGGCCCGCCAGTTGATTTTCTATGGCCCTCGACCACTTGTATTACAAAGTTATTTTGTACACCAAAAAATACAGACAGAGTTCCTGTGTCTGTATATGAAATAGTATAGTTACTATAGTAACTAGTACCAGAATGAGTCAGTGTTTCAGTACAGGGAGCATCCCACACTCCGTAACCATGATTAATACAGAGTAGCGACGTGTACAATACGCGTAGTGTCTCACCGCTCCTACAGCCATCCCAGCCGCGCCCCCGCAGGACACATACATTAGTCTGCCTCAGGGTGCGAGTTGAGCAACATCGCGTCCTTAACATAACGTCCTTAACGCGTCCCTGACAATGAACACCGCCAAGAAAAGAAAGTTTTTTGATGTGAACAGAGTGTTTAATGAGAAATGGGAGGAAGCATATCTTTTCATACAAAATAATGGAAAACCATTGTGTCTTGTGTGTCAACAAACAGTTGCTGTGATGAAAGAATATAATATCAGGCGGCATTATGAAACACTGCACAGCACACAGTATGTCCAGTATGTGGGAAACTCCCGCAGCAATATTTTCACAGATCTAAAGAGCAAACATGAGAAACAGGAGGTGGTGCTATATAACTTTGGAAAGGCTCAGACAGCGAGTCTTACAGCATCATATAAGGTTGCAATGATGCTTATGAAAAACAGGAAATCATTTAGGGATGGAGAACTGATAAAACAGTGTGCAGTGAAAATGGCACAAGCGTTTGGGGAGGAAAAAGTAGCCAGGAAATTTGAAAGTGTGTCATTATCCCACCAAACAGTTGCAAGAAGAGTAACTGATCTTAATGAGCATATTTCTTTAAAACTAAAAGATATAATGAAGCACTGCAAATACTTTTCATTGGCTTTAGATGAGAGTACAGATATAAGTGATACCAGCCAGTTACTCATATTCACACGCACTGTAGACGAGGATTTTGTGGTACATGAAGAGCTGGTTAAGATGATGTCCTTGAGTGGTGGCACAAGAGGCTCAGATATTTATGCTGCACTCGAGTCAATTGTCAATGAATATGGAGGATTTGAAAAATGTTCCTGCATTGTAACAGATGGTGCAAGAGCTATGACTGGCAGTAATGTGGGACTGGTTGGTTTACTGAAGGAAAATGGAGTTGATTGCATCACACTACAATGCATTATCCATCAAGAAGCATTATGTGGCAAGGTATTACAGATGAGTGATGTCATGCAGAGTGTGATCAGGATGGTGAATTTAATCAAAGGTGGTAATAAGTCACAGCGACACAGAAAATTTATATCTTTTCTTGAAGAACTGAATGCAGAATTTAGTGACGTACCACTGCACTTTAATATCAGGTGGCTTAGTGCTGGAAAAACGCTCCAGCATTTCTTTGCTCTTCGGAAAGATATCCTTTCCTTTCTTCAAAATGAACAGCTGAGCAATACAGAGTTGTACCAAACTCAGCTACGAGATAGAGACTTCATTTGCTCCCTAGCATTTCTAACGAACATGACAGCACACTTGAATGTGCTTAATCTGAGCTTACAAGGCAAACAACAAAATATTTCTCAACTGGTTGGGCACATTGAAGCTTTCTGCAAGAAGCTGTTGCTATTCAGTGCTTGTTTAAGAAAGAATGATCTTGCACACTTTCCTTCATGCCGTGAACTCATGGCAGATGATATAAAGTCAGACTTTTCATGTTTTGTAAGCAAAATTGAAAGCTTATCTCTTGAATTTGAAAACAGATTTAGAGACTTTGAGGAACTGAAGCCCTGTCTTCTGTTATTTAACAATCCAATGGAAGCTAATGTGGAGGCACAGTCACCAGAACTTCAGCTTGAGTTGTGTGAACTACAATCTGACACAGTGTTGCTTGCAAAGAAAAGTGAAAATCAGGAGAGATTCTGGAGGTTGGTTTGCAAGGATAAATTCCCCAAGCTGAAAGACTTTGCTTTAAAGATGCACTTCATGTTTGGTAGTACATATATATGTGAATGTACGTTTTCAACCATGAAGCAAGTAAAATCTAAAACCAGAAGTCAAATGGGAAATGAAACACTGGATGCCTGTTTTAGGCTTGCCACTACCAACATTGAAATTGATATGGAGGCCCTAGGAAACGACAAGCAGCGTCACCAGACTTCTCATTAGCAGGTAAGAACTACTACCACTTCTGTATTTGTGCAGAGCCTTTAATTTTTTTTTTTTTTTGCATAGAAACTGTGTAGCATCTTAAGATCACACAATGTTTTTTTTTATTTAGTCGTGCAAAGATCTGTTCTTAAAAATACATTACACACACACACACACACACACACACACACACACACACACACACACACACATACACACACACACACACAGGAATTTGGGAGAGTCAGGTGGTTCACGAGGATTCTCTGGTTTTTTGCCAAATAGAGGAAATATGAGGAGACTAGTGGGTGTCGAAAGAGAGATCAGAATTATGAAGAAGCTTATGGCTCAAATATTGGATAAGCAGGACCAGCTCATTGTGGATAATAATGAGTTGAAAAAGAAGTGTGCTAATTATGATAGCATTGTCAAGGAAAACAGTGACATGAAACAGGCCTTGGAGGTACTGAAAAATGAAAATGCTGAACTTAAGGCCAAAGCTGTTAACCACGAGGCAACCATGCAAGAAATGAAAGACAAGGTGGAAGTTAGTTCAGAGGGAGTTAAGAGGATGGAAGAAAAACAGGACGAATGGAAGAATCAGAGAGAAGAGGTGCAGGAAAGCTTTAGGGATATTGTTAACCAACAACTGGAAGAAAAGGCACGCAGCTCATTCGTACAAGTAATGAAGGAAAATTAAAATCTGGTAAGAGACACTGTTGACAAAAAATAATGTGTAGTGATTTTTGGGATGAAGGAGGATGAAGAGCAGAACAGATTTGAAAGAGAAAGAGTGGAGAGAGCTAATATTACGAAGACACTAATGGAAGTTAAGAGTGAGGACAGTAACCTGGAAAATAAAGTTTAAATCACAAGTAGATGCTGAAGAAGCGCTAGCAGGGGCAAGTAAGCTGGCAAAAAAAGAGGAAACTAAAAATATATGGATCAAGAAAGACCTTAACAGAGAGGAAAGGGCAAAAGTGAGTGAATTGTGGACTGAGGCCACAGCAAAAAACGAAGAAAGAACAGAGGAAGAGAAAAAAGTGTTCTACTGGAAGGTGACAAATATGAAAATAAGGATTTGGTATCTACGAACCAGGACAGAAGGAAGCGAAATTTAAAAGTGATGTATACTAATGTAAATGGGTTGACTGCGGCATGCAATGAACTAAATGAGTATCTCAGCAGAAATGAGCCAGATATTGTAGGGTTAGTAGAAACAAAATTGGATAAAATTATTGAGAGCTTGAACATTGGGGATGGAAAATATGATATCTGGAATAAGCCAAGAACCTGTAGACAAGGTGGAGGGGTCATGATTCTAACCAAGAAGGGTCTACAAGTTGATGCGGTTATTTACGGGAAGAATGACGTTGAAATGATCAAGGTGGGTATTCGGCATGGAGAAAATGCCACAAGAAACTTTGCTGTATTAAATATACCCCCAAAGACAAGTTCATGGAGTAGAGAAGAACACAAGAAATTACAAATTGATTCATTAGAGGATATGGAAAAACTTATAAACGAATGCGGAAACCTAACTATTATGGGAGATTTTAACTGTAAGGAAGTAAATTGGGAAGAGTGGACAACCGAAGGAAGTGAGGAATCGTGGGGCGGTCAAATGTTAAAACTAGCTATGAAAAATACCTTAACTCAGTGGATTGAAACTGACATAAGATTTAGAGGAGATGATCAACCATCGAGATTAGATCTGATTTTCACGAAAGATTCTGAAAGTATAGAAAGTGTCACCCACAATTGTCCTCTAGGGAAGAGTGATCATGTGATGATTGAATTTCTAATGACTGTGGACTCATGTTACATGAGGGAAGAAAGCTACAGAATTGGAAGACTAAACTATAAAAGGGCAGACTTTAAGACCATGAAACAATACTTTGCACACACAGATTGGAGCACCTTTGATGAGGCAAGTACAGCTAATGATAAATGGAATTTGTTCCTAGAAATTTATAATGACGGGGTAAAGCAACATGTGCCACGAATGAACAGGAGAGAAGTCATGAGAAGTGACTGGTTTGATAGGAGGTGTATGGAAGCAAGAAGCAAAAGGGACAAGATGTGGAATAAATGGAAAAGGAATAGAAGACCAAGCCTATGGGAAAACTACAAAGGTGCCAGAAATGATTACGTTAGATTATGCAGAGAAACAAAAAGGAATTATGAGAAGGATATTGTGGATAAATGTAAGGACCAGCCAAAATTGTTCTACCGATTTATAAATGGTAAATTAAAGAAGAAAGAAGCGATAAGCAAGCTGGAAGTAGATGATTTAGAATATATAAAAGCTGCAGATATGGCCGAAGTTATGAATGATAGTTTTCAAAAAGTCTTCACCTTGGAGGATGATTTCAATAATCAAGAAGAGATAAGCATGGAAGGTAGCACATTGAACGAGATTGAAGTATCTGTTGAAGTGAAAAAAATGCTAAATGACTTAGATGTAAGAAAAGCTCATGGACCAGATGGTGTTTCAAACTGGGTTTTGAAGG
>JAXIVD010002601.1:47500-56979 GCA_036785275.1 Cancer borealis
AGGAGAGAACTCAGTTGAGCGCCAAATGGTACGGAGTTTGCAGCTCATCCCTGACTTTGATGAACAGAAGGTTGCAGAATGGTTTAGGAGATTTGAGAAGAAGGCGGCTGAGTTTGAATAGCCGGAAGAAAGATGGGTTGGCCTTGTGGCCAATAATCTGAAAGGCAGAGCGTTGGAGGCCTACGACAATATGTCGGTGGAAGATCTGGAAAATTATGAGGACTTTAAGGCTGATATCTTGAGGACTTACGAGCTGCGGCCCGAAGCCTACCGCCTAAAGTTCCGAGGTGGGAAGAAAAGATCCGGAGATTCTTACCTCAAGTGTGCCCGCCATTTAGAGCAGGCATTTAAAAGATGGATCATGAGTGAGGGAGTGGATACTCTCCGCGACCTGGAGGAGTTGATGGTGGTGGAGCAGTTCATCAATGCTGCTGATAAGGAACTGGTGCCTCTCCTGCGGGAGAAGCGTTTTAAAACGTTGAAGGAGGCTGCCACCTGGGCTGACGACCATGTGTTAGCCCATCGTTCGGAGCCTCGTGCTGGAGGTTGATTCAAGGAGGGTGGACCTCGAGGGCCAGGGGGCGGTGGCAGTGCTAGTTCTGGTGCTCTACGTTCCCCTCCCCGCAGTCACGGTTTGGCAATAAGAGCGGGTTTTGGCAATAAGAGAGGGTCAGGAGGGAAGATGACTTTTAGTACCCCGAAGTACGATAACCAGCCCACGTGCTATAACTGCCATGCCAAGGGGCATTTTCGATCTCAATGCCCCAAGCTTGTGACAGCGGGCCCCTCCAAGACACCCCAGAAACCAGTTGCCTTGCTGATGTGGCCTGACCAGAGTCGTGAGGAGAGGCTGCTCGCTCACAATACTCATGAAGGGAAGAAGGCTCTTGATGGGCCTGTGTTGGATTGTGAGGAGGGGGTTCAGGCGGCTTCACCTGTTTTCCCCCCTGTTGTCGCTTCTGTGACTCCAGCTGACTCGGAGCTGGACTGGTGTCGCCCATTTTTGTGTGGAGGCACTGTTGAGATTGGCGGGAACAAGTATCCTGTCACTGTCTTGCGAGACACTGGCGCACAACAGACTGTATGCCGCAATGTCACCGGGGGTAAGGTAACTTCTTCGAAGGCAATGTTGTGTAGCGGCCTCAACACTGTCGAGAAGTTTGTGACGGCTAAGGTGAAGCTGTCGTGCCCACTGATTACCACTACGGCTCAAGTGGCAGTGGCAGAACAACTGCCTGAGGCAGGTGTTGATTTCCTGCTAGGAAATGACCTAGCTGGAGGGAGAGTTTGGGTGCCCACCCCTACGGGATATGAGGCCTCTGAGGTGTCGGGGTATAGTGTGCCCGACCCTGTTGCTGTTGTCACCCGGTCGCGACCGAGAGGGTGACGCAGGCTGTTGCTCCTGGGAGCAGGGCTACCGGAAGAGGAGAACAGTGGTGAGGTAGAAGCTGCCGCTCTTGGGGCCGACTGCAAAGAGGCAGGGTCACCGGTGTTGGAGAGCAGTGAGGAGGAAGTTGTTGGGGTTGTCACCCGGTCTCAGGCTAGACGGGTGGCACCGGCTGCTACTCTAGGGGCTGACTGCAACATTGCAGGGTCACCGACAAAAGAGAGCAGTGTTTGTGAACTGGATGAGCCAGAGCCAGGTTCTCCAGTGAGTCAAGGTGTGGGAGCTGACTGGCGCAGTGCAGAGTCACCCATAGAAGCACCTGACTCGGCAGAGGTTGTCGCCGAGAGTGAGGAAGGAGTGTTGAGGGTAGAGGAGTCTTGTGCTGGTATTCCTAACTCTGCCGGGCACCTCGGAGGAAGCACCCACGTGGTGATGTTTCCTGGTTGTGAGGCTGTGGGTCTTGGTGCTCAGTCCGGGCCCCAGCCTGATATGTCGGACAGTTTGTTGGGAGTCACCTCTGAGGGAGGAGAGACTTCCAACTCTGCGGGGGAATTGAAGGCTCCCACCCCTGAAGAGTGTACCGGAGGCAGGGAACAGGCTGTTCCCTTGTCTGGTGACTGTCTGACGGGTGAGTTTCACCTGGAGGACCCACCCACTTTGGCCAATGAGGAAGTGGTGGATGAGTCCACGCCACGCCTCAGGCCCCGGGACGGAACCAGGGTGTCGGCACCGCCCTTTCCGACAGATGCTGTGGTCCCGCCCGATCTCACTTGCATTGAGCTGGCGTTGCTCATCAAGGGACAAAAAGGGAACCCAGAATTGGCCCCTTGTTTTGCTAAGGTGGGAAAGGAAATAAGGGGAGTAGAGGAGTTTCTGATGCAGAGGGGGGTGTTACACCGCAGGTCGAGGGAGAGTGATGGGAGCGAAGTACTACAGGTAGTAGTACCTCGGGAGTTGAGGGAGGCCCTGGTGCTGTTGGCACATGAAACACACTTGAAACACTTGAAGCACTTTATTATGCTTACCAAAGCAATTACATTGATATAATACAATTTGTTTTAATATAATTAGTCTAAGCAGCCCATATATGAAGCCAAACAGCTTTTCGGGCAGCATCTCTCAGATATATGATACAATTATTCTAGGAAGTCAGTCATTACTGGAAATTACATATAAGAGGAAAATAAAGAAAACATGTAAATAGACAATTGCTCAAACCCTTAACTATAGAATGCTAATATCGTGCATTGTTGGTGCTATAATAAATCTGCATGGCCATCATAGAAAATATAATAATATTGTCAGTATTGGGATAATAAATACTTTCTGTATTGCCTTTTAAATGAAGATAGTGTTGGTAGGTTCTTAATAGAGTCAGGTATATTATTCCATATCTTTGGACCAGAGAAAGCTAGTGAGTGTTGAAAAATTGTCAGGTTATGTTGTGGTACACGCAGATGTTCACAGTTGCGGGTGGTATAATTATGTTGTGGGAGAAAGTTAATATAATTATCGCTTGTAAATAATTTGTACATATATACACCAATTTTTAGTTTGTTAATGTCAAATAATTTCAAGATGTTCATATCCTTAAATAAAGGGTGAGTGTGATCAAAGTAGCCTGAATTTGTAACAATCCTAATTATTTTCTTTTGTAGTCGGAACAAGGGAAGTAAATGAGTGGGAAATGTGTTGCACCAGACAGGAGTACAATATTGAAAGTATGGCAAGACATGGGCATTATAGAGAATTTTGAGTATATTATTGGGCATAAGGTCCCTCATTTGATATAATAGAGATACAGTTCTAGACAATTTAAGACATAATTCATTAATGTGTGGTTTAAAGGATATATTATCATCTAAAGTTACACCTAGTAGTTTGTGTTGCTTAGTTCTGTTTATGACATTGTAGTTGTATAACAGAGTGGGAAGAGTTTTAATCGCCTTGTTAGTAAAAAGCATATAGTACGTTTTGTTTAAATTGACAGTTAGTCTATTACTTGAACACCATTTATAAAAACTTTCTAGGTCTTGGTTGGCTGTTTCTATTAAGGATGTAGGGTCTGCACCAATAATGAACAAAGTAGAGTCATCAGCAAAAAGTATTGTTTTAAGATTTGTAAATACATTTGGGAGATCGTTAATATAGATAAGAAATAAAATGGGACCGAGGACACTACCCTGAGGGACTCCGTAATGAATATGTTGAGGCATAAATAGACTATTCTGAAATTTTGTACTCTGAGTTCTACCGGTAAGGTAGTCTCTAAACCAATCATGTATGATGCCACGTATACCATAATGTTTCAGTTTTTGTAACATGATATCATGTTTCACTGTATCAAAAGCTTTAGTAAAGTCTATATAAATAGTGAGCATTGTATGTTGAGAATCCAAGGCAGAGTAGATATTATCGGTGAAGGCGGTCAAAGGATTAAAGGTACTTAAGCCTTGTCGAAAACCAAATTGTTCTTTGTTGATGATAGATTTGTTCGTTAAGAAATTTAATAGAAATCTTTTCATTAATTTTTCAAATATTTTTGAGTAGGTGCTTAGCAGTGATATAGGTCTGTAATTGGCAATGTTGTCTTTTTGACCTTTTTTTTTTTATAAATAGGAATTACTGTAGCATGCTTTAAACATTTGGGAAAAATACCTTTGTCTATGGACTGATTGAACAAGATTGATAATGGAACAGCTATTTGTTCTTTATTAGCTTTTAGAAGAGATACAGAAATTTCATGGCTATTACTTTTTTTGTTTTTTAATGAGTTTATTACAGCTGAAACGTCTTGTGGTAGTACTGGAGGAACCTATGGCTGGACACCTGGGTGTCCACAAAACTCTCGCCCGCCTGCGGGGCAACTTCTGGTGGCCTGGCATGGCCGGAGATATTACGGAGTTGTTAAAGAGTTGTCACACCTGCCAGATGGTAGGCAAACCTAACCAAACTCCCCCTGTTGCACCCCTGCATCCTATTCCCGCTGTGGATCCTGCTTTCACCAGGGTCCTGATTGACATGGTGGGGCCCCTCCCTACTACTAAGGCTGGTCATAAGTACTTATTGACCATTATGGACGCAACTACCCGGTATCCAGAAGCTATACCGGTGAGGAGCACCCACGCACGAGTTGTGCTTAAGGCCCTCCTCAACTTCTTTACCCATTTTGGTCTGCCTCCCGAGATTCAGTCCGATCGAGGAACCAACTTCACCTCGAAGTTGTTTGGAAAGACTATGACTGAGTGGGGGATTAAGCATGTTCTTTCCAGTGCTTATCATCCCCAGTCGCAGGGAGCATTAGAGCGACACCACCAGACGCTAAAGACTATGCTCCAGGCGTTCTGCTTGGAACGAGAGAAAGACTGGGACGAGGCGGTTCCCTATGTCTTGTTTGCTGTGAGGGAAGCTCCTACTGAGTCCTTAGGGTTTTCCCCGAATCAGTTGGTGTTTGGGCACCGGGTGCGCGGTCCGTTGGACTTAGTACGGGAAGCCTGGTGTGCTCCCCACTCTGACCGCCCAGAATCGCTCCTGAAGAGCGTGTTAAAGACGCGGAAACGACTGGTGAATGCGCTGGAGGTGGCTCAGTACCTTCTTGGAGCTGCGCAGAAGAAGAGGAAAGGATATTACGGCCAGAAGGCCAAGTATCGTAACCTTGCACCAGGGGAGGAGACCACCGAGGTTCTTGGCTCAGAGCCTGTAGTCCCCGCAGAGCGCTGGGGGCAATACGGTGTGCTGCTTGGGGAGAGGTTGCAGCACCTGGGAGAAGTGCAGAAGAAGGAGTTTGACTGTCAGAGTGAAGTGGCTACCACCGGGGTGAAGCCCATGGATAAGCGTGAAGGCTCTGTTTATTTCAACTGGGGTTCTGACCGAGACCAGATTGAGGAGCAGCTGAACGCCACCCCAACGGAACACTTTGACACTTCTGCCGAAATACCAGAGAAGGTCCCCGAGGAAGGTACGAATCCTGTTGAGGAAGAAGAAGTACATCATGGGCGCAAGAAGTTTCTGAATCCTATGGTTTTCCATTTTGCTGATTCCTCTGGCCGTGGGAGTAGACATGGCCGTGGGAGAGGACGTGGCTGTGAGAAAGGTGTACTTGTTGAAAGTGCTACTGGCAGGTTTCTTTCACGGATCGTGCTGGGGAGATGGTCTGTTTTGGGGCTAAAGGGGCAGACAAGATTGTGGCCGACTGCTTGTTGCGGACCAGGGAGTCACTCTTGCTGCTTTAAAATTTTGCAAGTCTGTGAAACTTACAAAATTTTTCCTTTAAGGGGGGGCGTGTTACGGGCCCCGCCCGTCACACTTGTATCGGCTAGAGAAGGCGAGAGTCAGACACAGAGGAATGAGATTGAAGATTCTTTGAGGAAGAAGAGGAAGAGGTTAGTAAGGAAGAAAGCTACGCTAAGGTTATGACACTTGTGGCGGGCTCTGCCCGTGAGAGTAGTGTCGGCTGAAGAGGATAAGAGTCAGTCCCAGTGGAAGAAGCGTGAAGCTTCTCTGAGGAGGAGTAGAAAGACACGCAAGGCATCGTTAACAGTTTGTGCTTTCAACATCTGTAGGGATGCGTGGCGAGAGGCGAGGATTGGAGGCTACGTGACGAAAAGCAGCCGTGGCGGGAAGGAAGGCGCGCGGGAGTCATGGGTAGCCTGCGTGACCTTGAGAGAGACAGAGCAGCCGTAGGGGCGGCGAGTTGCCAGAGAGCGATAATGCTAGTTTTGTTGCTCGGTGATATCTTAATTCTTCCCTCCTCGTTCTCCTAATTTTCCTGTCTTTCCTTCTTTCTTCTTTGCGTTGCAAAGTGTCTGGTCTTATAGCCTATTATTTTTCCGCATCTTTTAACATGCTTATCATCGTTCTACGTTGCCTCTGTGGCCGGTAGTGATTTTATGAAAGGAAGTGCTTTCCTAGGCTATAGCGGACTGGAGCGGGGCGCGGTGCTAGACATGTGGTACGAGTTGGCATCTCTGCCTGGATAGATGGAAGTTGAGAAGCAGTGAGGGCCTTAGTTAGCCTCGTGCAGCCACTGAGAACACATCTCACGCTCTGAGCTCTCCCCGAGTTGGCATTATTTCATCTGTAACCTCCTCATATTTAAGGGAGTGGGTCTTAAGACTGGCCTGTGTAGTTAAGAGGTATATTTGTGTAGCTATACAGCACGGCCCTGTCTATAAGAGGACCAGGTTACTGTGCCGAGAGCTGTGATGAGTGTTTGGCTGTATAATTAACCATCTAGCCGAGGTGACTCCATCTAGGTTTGCAATATCCAGGGAGTTTCGCGTAAGGAGGCTCTGGATGCTGTCAGGGTTTTGAGTCTTGGGAAGTAGTTTCTGCGTTGTCTGCGTTGTCTTCGTTGTAATTAAGAGCCCATTATCTGGGGCCTCTTGTTTGATAACACAGGCGGAGAAGTAATTCCCGTCTTAGTGTTTGTTTATCACGACTCATGTAACGCACTGTAAAGACTCCCGTAACAGGAGGCTGCTTTGCAGGGTGTTGGTGAGTCGAGAAGAGATATTGACCAGCCAGGAGTGGGTGGAAAGTCACCGTGTGGGTGGTATTCTGGATGGGGCGATAGCTCCTTGTTGATGCACTGTAATCTATTGCTCGCTGTAGTTCTCTTTAGAATGTAAGGAGGAGAAGGTGGTTACTACTGGGAGATTCCTTGTCCTTTGAAGGGTAAAAAGGACTGGCGACCTCTTTACGTTAACGGGGTGGCTGTAGGTTCTGTGTTTGGGCTAAAGAATGCACAGGTTACTTAACCGGGCACATCTATTTATAGCCTTATTGTCCAGCCGCCGGCGTGTGGCCCTCGGAGTAACTAGTCCTAGTCCTACGGGATAGTCGACCTTCCTTATCCTTTGGTGGGTTAAAAGGACGTGTAAATATCAGCACTACAGTTCATACACACCCGTAACGTGGTTGTGATTGGGTTGTGCATAAGCTGACACCCTGCACTAGGGCATAAGAACCGTGTCCTGCGATGTGACCGTAATATATATATATATATATATATATATATATATATATATATATATATATATATATATATATATATATATATATATATATATACATATATATAGTATATACATAGTATATATATATATATATATATATATATATATATATATATATATATATATATATATATATATATATATATATATATATATATGTGCATAAGCTGACACCCGGCACTAGGGCATAAAAACCGTGTCCTGCGGTGTGACCGTAATATATATATATATATATATATATATATATATATATATATATATATATATATATATACATATATATATATAGTATATACATAGTATATATATATATATATATATATATATATATATATATATATATATATATATATGTATATATATATATATATATATATATATATATATATATATATATATATATATATATATATATATACAAATTGTTACGGGCAGGGCACGGTTCTTATGCCCCCGTGCCGGGTGTTTGCTTCTGCACCACCAAGCCACAGTCACGCTACGGGCGTGTACGAACTGTATTATTTAACCGTCCTTTTAACCCACCAAAGGACAAAGAAAACCGATTGCCACTCTGGGTTACTCGCCACTCGCCGGTGGCTGGACAAAAAGATCAGACACGGGTGTACAGGGCTCAGTAAACCTCTGCACCCTTGACCAACACCGCACATACAGCCACCCCGAAGCGTACAGAGGTCGCCAGTCCTTTTAACCTTCCAAAGGACAAGGAAACTCCCAGCAGTAACCACCTTCTCCTTACATTCTAAAGAAAACTACAGTGAACAATAGATTACAGTGCAAAGGCAAGGAGCTATTGCCCCACGAGGATACCGCCCACAAGGTGTCGTTCCACCCACTCCTGGCTGAACAATATCTACTCTCAGCTCACCAACACCCTGTAGAGCAGTCCCCTGTTGCAGAACTCTCTACAGTGAGTTATATGAACCGTGAAAACATATGCACTCAGGCGAGAGTTACCTCGGCGCCTGGTGACTACAATGTATGTCAGAGGCCACAGATGGTGGGCTCAAAACAACAACGAAGACAACGCTGAAACTACTCCCCCAAGACTCAAAACCCTAACAGTAGCCAGATTCTCCTTACAGGACTCCCTGGAAACTGAAACCTTGGATGGAGTTACAGACAGACGAACAATTTCAGCCAACACACCTTCCTCATCCTTGTGGCACGTAACCAATATCGCTGGGCAGAGCCTATACTGCCAAAACTATACACATATACCTCTTAACTACCACGGCCAATCTTGGACCCACTAAAGAACAAATAGTGCCGAGGGCGGGAGCTCAGATATGCGTGTGTTACCGTGAAGGCTGTGTCTCTGTAACTGACTCGCCAAGCGTGTGAGGTAAATCACGTAGCCCCCTTCAGCATAGGAGGGTTGTCAGCTTGCTACGACTT
Organism: Cancer borealis; assembly: GCA_036785275.1. Classification (NCBI taxonomy): domain Eukaryota; kingdom Metazoa; phylum Arthropoda; class Malacostraca; order Decapoda; family Cancridae; genus Cancer; species Cancer borealis. The sequence goes on from JAXIVD010002601.1 coordinate 56,321, forward strand.
GCGCGGCCCCTACCCGGGCGCCGCTCGCTCCACTCCTCCTCTGCTGAGAAGAACCATTTTCTTCATAAATTCCTATTAGGCTAAGGGATCGACCTAGAACAATACTAAGGGTGTAGGGGGCTGCAGGAAGGAATGAACTACAAAGGAGGCCACCTTGTAATGCAAATAGGAAAGGGGGAGGGACGTGAAAAATTAAAGAAAGAACAAAACGAAGTTAAAATAAAGTATATATAAGAGAGCGGGGCGCTCCCAAACATCGCGCCTCAGGCAGCTCACCCTCCTTTGTCCAGCCTCGTGGTCCCCCAACTCCCGCGCGCCTTCTCCTTCCACGACTTTCCACGACTTGCCACGTGGCCTCCAACCTACGGGTGGGCTGGTCCCACGCCCTTTTTTTTTATTCACGGGCGTAGCTTGACTTGCCTCGTGGTTTTCTAACACAAGGACGGGATTCCTCACACGCCCTGTTGTCTCGCCTCTATATGACTTAAATTTCGCGGGTGGGCTTGTAACCAGGGGAGTATATTCAGGATGTGCTAGGTGTGCGTCGCACACCCTCAGTCAGAGAGAGAAATGCATGATAGTTATAAATAAATTCAGCAGTAAGTGGGAAACGATATTTTTCTTATTGTTTTTAGCCCTGTTATAATAGTTTGCACTAT
>JAXIVD010002602.1:0-12500 GCA_036785275.1 Cancer borealis
CCAGCCGCCCCCTGTAAACTACGCCGAAGTACCCTTCACCCAGGGCCTTCCCCCTCTTCAGGTGTTTCTTTTTAATGATATTAATTTTTTGGCTGGTCCGTGTAACATATTCATGGGAATGCCGGGTCGTCACCAAGTTATCAGTCCGTGAATGCCGGGTCGTCATCAAGTTATCAGTCCAAGAGTGTCCAGTCGTCATCAAATTATCCGTCCGAATCCGAGGCTTGGCTATGGTGTTCGTAGCGATAATTAATCCACCAGCGACTTGCTAGGCCAACTGGCTTCCGCGAGACTGCTAATTAGTACCACTGGCGCTCACTCCCCTAAGGTAACAGGATTGTAGCCACCAATCCCAAGTAAAAGCACCAGTAAGAACAAGCTGCCGCACCTCGTCAAGGTTACACAGTCTCTTGCCCAAGTGGGTGGCTACCCTTGGGCCGCGGCAGTATAATATTACTTTCATTATTTACACCTTCAAATACAGCGATGCTGAGCGTATTGAAGAAGAAAAAAACACACTGAAAACAAGCTCAAAGCTGCTTCCAGTTGTCCGTGGCGAGGCGTGCATCAGGACAACGGGTCCTTCAACCCAGCCTCTTAGTTTTTGTTTCCGACTTCCAGTAACATTATTTACACCTTCAAATACTGCGATGCTGAGCGTATTGAAGTAGAAAAAACCACACTGAAAACAAGCTCAAAGCTGCTTCCAGTTGTCCGTGGCGAGGCGTGCCTCAGGACAGCAGGTCCTTCCACCCAGCCTCTTAGTTCTTGTTTCCGACTTCCAGTAACATTATTTACCCCTTCAAATACTGCGATGCTGAGCATATTGAAGTAGAAAAATCCACACTGAAAACGAGCTCAAAGCTGCTTCCTGTTCTCCGTGGCGAAGCGTGCATCAGGGCAACGGGTCCTTCCACCCAGCCTCTTAGTTTTTGTTTCCGACTTCCAGTAAAATTATTTACCCCTTCAAATACTGCGATGCTGAGCGTATTGAAGTAGAAAAAACCACACTGAAAACGAGCTCAAAGCTGTCCGTGGCGAGGCGTGCCTCAGGGCAACGGGTCCTTCCAACGAGTCTTTCGGTGCAAAGCTTCACCTTCCGGGAATATTCCCGAGCCTCCCCCGCCTCCAACATGCAGAAGACTGTTGTCACAATCTTACTTTTCGTCCAAGGTTCATTTTCAATTTGCATTTTATGACTAGTTCATAAACCACGATGGCCAAAATATTGAGGTAGTTTTTAAACTCCAAACTAACCACAAACTGAACATTTTGAAACATATTTACTTCTTACCTCAACTCTAATCCTTAAGTGTTGTTATTGGCTGGCTGGCCAAGGCTATGTGTGTTCAGTCAGCCAATAGCAACACACAGCCTTGGCCAGCCAGCCAATAGCAACACGAGTATGTGGTGAGGTTGGAGTTGAGGGAAGAATTATATTTAGATTCAAAATTTGAGGTTTGTCAACTATTGCCTTGTGATAATTGGTTGACTTACAGTGTTGGTGCATCTGTGAATAATGGTGTAAACGTGAACAGTTGACTTGCACCGACCACCAACGTCGTTATAGAGGACAGGCGTAGCTTCTGTGGTGAGTGAAGTAGGCATGAGGTGAGCGTGTATTACAGTAAACATGCTCTACCACTACATGGAACAAGTGTTTGACAAGCAGAGCAGCATCAGTATGGCTTAAAAGGAAGAAAGGGATGGGTTTGTTGTGCGTTGCAGCCCATCACTTCTTTTTGTACCACTTGTTACACTCTACTCCACATCACCACCATTCCTATACTCCATTACAGCTCCTATACACCACCACACCTTTACTATACCACCACACTATCACACCAATACTCTACACCACCACACTACATCACTTCCACCTCACTCATCACTAGCTGAGCCCCAAAGATCGAGTGTCCGCACTTTTCACTCTTATCTCCTAATTACCTTTTTACCTGTGAAAATTTACCTGGCGTCACTGCAGGTGTTGGGGTGTAAGTGGCGGTAATGACAGGTAATGAGGGGCGGATGGGACTGCCTCTCACCTGGCTATTTATACCTGGCCTTCCTTTGACTGTAAAATGTTTTTCTTCGCTGTTTCAGATTGAACAGTCGGTCGCAGACATGTGGAAGGTGATGAAACGGTAAGGAAATGATGGTTGTTACGTTTATATTATTCTAGATGTCTTGATATTTTTGTTTTCTATCGAAGAGGATGAGATTCTGAAGTTTATCTTGGTATGTTCAACTTTGTCGCGGGATTAAGCAGCGGGAATGGTATTATGTTGATGATATAGAGGTTTACGTGGCTGGTAACTAACTTGAATGTATAAACAAGGGAAGGTAAGATTGTATAAGGTATTGGTTTCTGTCTAGTATTTTTCTATGTCTCCTTGAATTAAGGAATCATACGTGTTATGTAAATGGTGTTTGTGTGTGTGTGCGTGTGCGTGTGCGTGAGCGCGCGCGCGCGCGCGTGTGTGTGTGTGTGTGTGTGTGTGTGTGTGTGTGTGCGTGTGTGCGTGTGTGCGTGTGTGTGTGTGTGTGTGTGTGTGTGTGTGTGTGTGTAGTGCTTCTGGGCTGAGGCCTTCCTAATGTGTTGTCTGCCACGTGCACCACCGTACACCGGGAAGCCTGACTCACATTACCTGTGACACACACACACACACACACACACACACACACACACACACACACACACACACACACACACACACACACACACACACACACACACACATTAGTGAATTTAGTACTTACCAAGGAGAAGAAAAGAGGTAGGAAAATGGTAAGACGTTAGGTATCACACGTAACTGTCATCATGATAATAATTCGTATGGTGATATAAACTGGTGGAAATATAATTCGAGTCGTGAGAGAGATAGATTATTGACTGACTATTATTTTGAGACTATAAAGTGAAGAATTGCCTTCATAATTTGGTGTTCTGTAGATAACTAAAAATTAATATTAAAAAGTCACCACATTAATACGTTTTCAGTCAAGGTAGCCTAGTCACTAATACTAGAGAGAGAGGAGTCAGCGGCAGGATTGAGGTAAGGAAACATTTATGAGTGAAGGAAGGAAGGAAGGAAAACCTGTAGGGACGGAAAGAGAAATGATCAAATATAAATGCGTGGAAGGTGGAAATGAGAAAGAGGAAGAGGAGCAGGAGCAAGAGGGGAAAAAAGACAAGCTGGAAGAATGAAGAGCAGCATAAAAAAAAAGTTGTTAAATCTATATTGCAATAGGACTGAGGAAGAAGAAAATAGAGGGATGAACAGTAACTAGATAAATACTTAAAAATGTTAAAAGGATAAACAATAAATAAAGAAATAATTGGAAATGTTAAGATACTGAAAATAATTGACAAAGTAGGAAATGGAAAAATAGATTGATGAAAAATAAAATAAATAAAAACAATGATGAAAAGAAATAGAGAAGCAATCAGATGTAAGGAATGAAAAAAAATGATTAATAGTCTGCGGAACAATATGAAAAAATAAATAAGTAGAAAAGAAGTATAATATAAAGTTGAAACAAAACGAGAAATGAAGAAAAAAATAAAATAAAAAATAAACGAAATACCACAAACATGAAAAATAAAGCAAAAAACACAGATAAGAAGCTTAAGGAAAGATGATTAACAACACAAAACTTAGAGGCTCATCTCCTTACCTTCACCCTCCTGCTTCACCCCTCCCTCACCCCTCCATTCACCCCTCACCTCACCCCTCCCTCACCCCTTCCTTCACCCCTCTCTTCAACCCCTCCCCTCACCCCTCCCCTCACCCCTCCCTCATCCCTCCCTTCACCCCTCCCTTCACCCCTCACCTCACCCCTCCCATCACCCCTCCCTTTACCCCTCCCCTCACCCCTCCCTCATCCCTCACCTCACCCCTCCCCTCTCCCCTCCCTTCACCCCTCACCTCATTCCTCCATCACTTCTCCCTTTAACCCTCCCATCACCTCTCTTTCCACCTCTCACCTCACCCAACCCTTCACCTCTCCATCACCCCTCCATCACCCCTCCATCACCCCATCTGGCAGGAAGTCATCACCCCGCGGCAGATGTTTATTACTGCATTCACGAGGCCAGGTTTGGTAGGGGAGAGGGGGGGAGGGGGGCTCTTGGTTCTCTTGATAAGGGTTTCAATTAACTGTTGAAGCGCCTCCTCTCCTTCCTCCTCCTCCTCCTCCTCTTTCCCTCCTTCCTTCCTTCTCCCCTCTGTCTTGTCCTCTTCTTTATCCCCCTCTTCGGTGCATCAAATGGTGAGAGTAATAGTGACACCAAAAAGTACTTTATCTATCTGTTAATCTGTCTGTATTGCTCTCTCTCTCTCTCTCTCTCTCTCTCTCTCTCTCTCTCTCTCTCTCTCTCTCTCTCTCTCTCTCTCTCTCTCTCTCTCTCTCTCTCTCTCTCTCTCTCTCTCTCTCTCTCTCTCTTTCCTTATTAACCATTAACATCACCATTTGCACCTGTACACCCTTGCATGCCCATGACACACACACACACATACACAGACACACACACACACACACACACACACACACACACACACACACACACACACACACACACACACACACACACACACGCAATGCAGACGTTCACTAAGCTACACAGTCAATAATCACCACGTAAATGTTATCAAATACTCGCTATCTGACGTTCATGGGAGGGTGTGCGGGTGATGTGTGTCTCTCTTCACATCACTGCAATGCTTCCTAATCCTCCCCAAGTGTAAATTAAATGTTACCTGATGACTTTCCTCTCCCTATCCTCCACGTAGTTCTTGCAGCAGAAAGGGTCGACTAATGTTCATAATTAGACATAAATTTACACCCACCTTCAGCGTAACCCAAGCACGTCTAACTGGGAATTCTGCTCTTGTCATGCGTGGTGTATATTAATGGCACGAGTATGATTGCTGGTAATTACATTTCTGGAATCAAGACACTTTCCTTTACCGTGATACAAACGACGCTGCTCTTCAATCACTGTGTTTTTCTTACTCGTTATGCGATAAGACAAAGGCAACAGCAACGCATCCATGGATTTCCAGTGATGTATTTAGCGTTACAGATTTGTTTACATGTTTCAAATGTATGTAAAGAGTGTTACAAATGTGTGCAAGAGGAGTTTCAGAGGAGTGTGAAGCGTTCCAGAGGTGTGTTAAGTGTTCCAAAGGTGTAGAATGTGTTCCTGAGGTGTACACAGCATGCCAAAAAATGTGCAGGGAGTTCTGGATGCGCTTGTACATAACACGCCTTCATGCTGCTAAGAAACTGAACTTGTGTGTTGTCTGAGTCTCCCTGGCGTCCTTAGGTCCCGCGAGTTCGTTTTCTGTGTGTGCTTGGTGAGAAATGCATCCTTTCCTTGCGTCATTTACGAGGAAAAACTCCTCTGAAAACTAATTACCTTCTTCCTCTTCCTGACACTGCTCATTTTGTAGCGCCGGACACCTCTTCGTAAGCTCCCTCGCCTCCCTTCGCCCCCTCTCTCTCCATCCTCTCGGTGCTGGGAAGGGGTGGAGAGGCGGGGCTTAGCAGACGAGTTAAAGGTTGTTGAAAACGAGAGATTTATCTGAATGCCATTTGCTGCAGTCTGAATGTCCAGTTGGAGTCTATTTTATGTTTGTTACCCGCTGATACGTAACGAGGCACGCCATTGGCTGATCCCAAACCCTGACCGCGGCATTATCCAATAAGCCATCACGTCACCAATACCACCCACCACCACCACCACCACCACCACGGCAGCACAGTAGTCTAGTCTAGTCCTATCGAGTGTAGTGAGGCTTCGTGCACCAGTTCCCTGATAGTTTCTCATTGCCTTCTCTATTATTCCTTCATTCTGCTTCTCTTGACTCATCACCTCCTTCACCTCAGCTCAGTGCCTTCTGCCTTCACCTCACGCCCCTCCAACTACACATCACCACGAGCTGCTTCTTGAAAAAATTATCCTCCTCTGGGAGTTTATATGCTACCTTTAAAGCAATATTAAACTATTAAATACATAACTCATTGCATTTTGTTTTTCAGCTCTTCCTTCTCTCTCCAGCACTCCAAGTCTTCTCTATCTTTCCTCCTGCTCCTCTTCTCCCTCCTTCCCTCTCTCTCCTTTCTTTCCTCCCTATCTCCCTCCCTCCCTCCTTCCCTCCCTCCCTCCCTCCCTCCCTCCCTCCCTCCCTCCCTCCCACCTCCCTCTCCCTCCCTTCTCCACACATCCAAGACTCTCCTGTCCTCTGAACTTGAAGTAAAGAACACACGAAGCCATTACAAGTTAGTTTTACTTTTAGGCCACATCATAACCTTGCTTTGTGTTGATATATTTTTGTTTATCTTGAATGGTTCTCTCTCTCTCTCTCTCTCTCTCTCTCTCTCTCTCTCTCTCTCTCTCTCTCTCTCTCTCTCTCTCTCTCTCTCTCTCTCTCTCTCTCTCTCTCTCTCTCTCTCTCTCTCTCTCTCTCTCTCTCTCTCTTGAGATGCGAACTCTGTCACCAGTTAGGTCATAAGCAAAGGTTATGTCAATATTATAGCACATAGGGATATGGCGAGGAAGGCACAGCCGGTGAAGCAAACACTGACATAAGGAATAACCTGATTTTAGATCATATCAATGCTCAAAGTGTCTTGGCTCATAAGGACGATATATGTCTTTTAATGAAAGAAAGAAATACGGATATATTATGTGTATCAGAAACATGAATATGTAAATATACCTGACTATGTTGTATACAGATGTGACAAAGGCAGAGGAGGAGGGGTGTGTATCTATGTCAAGAAAAGTTTTACTGTCACTCCAATCAGCACTGACATTGACAAACCCGAGGGGGTGGAGGATTTGTGGGTGACAGTGCAATGTCGCAAGTTGCCTTCTTTTATCATTGGATGCTTATACCGACATCCACATTCCAGTGTGGACACTTTTAACTACGTCACAGATATTTTATAATTCATAACCCTAAGAAATAAGGCCTTTTATGTACTTGGTGATTTTAATAGTAACATTTTATCGAAGAACAACAAGATGGACCAGATTATTTTTAATGCTAAGTTAACACAGTTAATTAATAAACCCACAAGAACTACCTCCTGCTCTGCCACACTAATTGATATAATTTTAACTAATAGACCAGACTTAGCTCTTTGTCACGATGTCATCCCTTGCCCTGTTGGGGACCATGACCTTATCACTGTCATACTGAACATCAGTAAACCAAAACGCCAGCTAACCATGAAAACTTTCCGACAGTTAAAAAACTACTCCCCTGATACGCTTTGCAATTTACTGTTAGTACAAAAACATGCACTTGATAAGATATTTACAACTGATAGTGTTGATGATCAGGTTATCACATTTAATGAGACTTTTCACAAATGTTTGAACGAATGTGCACCCGTGGTAACCATGGAAGTAATGAGACCTTTTGCCCCATGGATCACTGAAGACCTTAGATCTTTGTTTCACAGGAGAAATTGTGCACAAAGTAGTCTAAAAGAGGATAGGAATAATACCGACCTGCAAACTTCTTATAAAAATTTAAAACGAGAAGTAAAGGCTGCGCTTCATCGAGCTAAGTCTGACTATTATACTAAAACTCTAGAGGGCTGCAAAGGTAACGGGAGAGATACTTGGAAGATTCTTAGAGAGTTAGTACCTGATGTTAAAAAGAAGACTACTATGTTACCGGTGAGTGATGATGATGATATGATGATGAGGAGAGCATAAAACGTCAAGCTGAAAATTTCAATAAATTCTTTGGTAAGGTTGGGAGCGAAACTTTAAAAAAATCTCGTCAAAACTTAGCTAATACTGATGATGGTCAGAAAAATGTAAGAATTAATCTAAATTATAACACTTTAGATAAAACGTTCCGACCCTCACCCACAACCTGGGACACAGTAACACTAATAATAAAACACATGAAGAATACCAGCTCCCACGGGTCTGACGGCATTCCACTCCGTTAAATAAAAGACTCCCTCCCAGTTATCATCACCTACCTTACCTGCATAGTAAACACTTCTATAGCAATAGGAATTATCCCCAGGAATTGGAAACACTCTGTTGTTGTTCCTGTGTTCAAATCAGGAAACCTATATGAGCCACAAAACTATCGCCCTATATCTCTTTTGCCTGTTGTTAGAAAAAGTCGTTGCTTCTCAGCTTACTCAGCATTTATAAATTAACAACCTTTTCAGTAACACACAGCATGGCTTCAGATCTTCCTTGTCCACAGACACTGCTCTTCTCACACTCTCCAACACAATGTATGCAAATATGGACAAGAAGAAAGTGTCTCTCATCACAGTGTGCGACCTGTCCAAGGCTTTTGACAGTGTGAGCCACAATATACTACTCAGTAAATTAGTTGATTTAAAGATTGACTCGTTCTGGTTCCACAACTACCTCAGTGACAGAACACAGTCCGTTCGCATTACTAACTGCATATCAGACAAAATTAGTACTACTTATGGCGTTCCCCAAGGATCAGTGTTGGGTCCCATCCTATTCACTATTTATGTTAATGACCTTTCCCATGCCCTCTCTGATTGCCAGGTCATTCAGTATGCCGATGACACTCAATTTATTCATACCGGTGATATCAATGACATACAAGGTCTCATGAGTAGAGGTGAAGAATGTATAGCAAAGGCTAAACTCTATTTTAACAAAATGGTCTAATGTTAAATGCCAAGAAGACGCAATGTATGTTTGTCGGGACTAGAGGACTCTTGTCCCGGATCCCCTCTGATGTACACATGTTAGTCGACGGGAACCCAATTTTCCCTAGTAATTCCATTAAAAACTTGGGCATCCACTTTGATAATCACTTGAAGTTTGACACACACATCAAGGAATTGAGCAGAAAAGTTTACGGACTGATAATGTTTGTGAATAGAATAAAACACAATTTCAGTAAAAGCAGTAGAATCAGTGTGATTCAGTCTTTAATCTTAAGCCAGATCACCTACGTACGGCATCTGCATATGGGGCACAGCAAATTCAACGCAGATTGGTCGTGTGCAAAAATTACAAAATTACGCAGCAAAAGTTGCACTTGGAGGCGCTGCCAAACACGACCATGTCACTCCATATCTTAAAGAGCTAGGATGGCTTAAGGTTAAAGAAAAATACTACTTTGAATTGGGCGTAGTCATTTATAATGTTAGAAATAAAAGAATTCCACACTGGTTACTCACACTGCCAAGAGTGAGTGATGTCAACGAGCGCATTGTAAACACAAGGCAACAACAGCAGCTTTATGTACCTAAATATAACACGTGCTTGGGGGAAAAGTCCCTTACAGTGGCAGGACCTTCTCTATGGAATAGTCTTCCCACTGACGTAAAAGATAAAAACTCTTTAAGCTCCTTTAAGTGTTCATTTAAAACCTATTTACGACGTCAGCAATTTCAGATGTAGCATTCACTTGTTGTTTTTAATTTTTAATTGTATTTTACTTCTAATTTTTACTGTCATAGTTTTTACTGTCTTAGTTTTTAGTTTTACTGTCTTTAATACGAACTTTTATTCCTTATATGTAATGTTTTTATAATTTTTACCTCAATCTTATTGTTTTTTACTGTCAAATTTTATTTTATGTTCTTTTTTCTTTTTGTAATAGTCATTATTCTTACAATGTTAAAAGAATAACCATTGTGAAATGGAAATAAATTCTGAAATTCTGATTCTCTCCCTCTCTCTCTCTCTCTCTCTCTCTCTCTCTCTCTCTCTCTCTCTCTCTCTCTCTCTCTCTCTCTCTCTCTCTCTCTCTCTCTCTCTCTCTCTCTCTCTCTCTCTCTCTCTCTCTCTCTCTCTCTCTCTCTCTCTCTCTCTCTCTCTTTCTCTTTCTCCCCTTACACTCATCTCACCAGCAGACACATTTACGTATTTCTTGGAAGATTTTAAAAACGTTTCGCGAGCCTTAGCATCGAAGAGCCTTGTATTCGTTTCTAGAATAGTCTCCCTGGATTTGTTTGTAAAGTAGTTGCGGGTAGGCTGCTGGTCCGTGTTCTGTTCTTTCCCTTATTCTGGAACGACCATGAGTGCATTTTCTTTTTCTTTTCCTGATTTTTTTTAATGTTTGAGTTGTATTGTTGCATTTTGTTTAGTTTCGTATTAGAAGTAACACTAGTCTATCATTACCATCATGTTATCATCCTCGTCCTCCTCCTCCTCATCATCATCACTATCATTAACACAACTGACATTCACCGCTAATCCACTACAACACCAACACTCCACCCAACTCTCTCCACTCCTATCTGTATCCCAGTTGTCAGTTTGATTCTATGTCAAGTAATGTTCTGATCTCGTCCCTCCGTCCCATGTCCGTGTCTGTTGTGTCTCCCACTTGTGTTCCGTCTCTGTCCTGTCACTCTGTCCGATTAACTCTGCTCCATCTAGCATCACTTCCTATGTGACATGACCTGATAATGTGACCTTTCTGCTTTTCTCTTTGATTTCATTCAGGATAATATTCAATCTGTTCTCTTTCTCAATTTTTTCCCCTTTAAATAACTCTCATTCGTTTTTTTATGTACAGTCTCCAATTACATTAATATTTTAAGTCTTCAATCCCTTTCTCTCTTTCTTCTCCTACTAATCACCTGACTTTTTTTTCTTCTATTCTATCCATTCCCTTTAATTATATACTCTATCTCTAACCACTCTTGGCTCTTATTCAACCTCTCCTTTATCCTATTTCCCTTCCCCTAACGCTTTTCATTCTGACGTTTCTGACGTTAGCCTCCTGGCTAGTACAGTGGTAGCGCGCTGGCCTTGCATTCGCTTGGTCGGCAGATCGAGTTCCCGCCCGGGCTTGTGATGCCTAATAAAGGCCTCTTCTATTTGCGTGAATCCGTTTCAGATCACTGAATCTGGGCGGGGCTTGGCCGCTCTGGGCGGGGCTTAGCCGCGAAATCGTGTTCTATTTACCATCTTAACCCGTGATCTGTAACAGATTCCTGAATCCGTCGAATCTGATTTGGGAGGTGGGTTATAGCAGACGACACTCGTTCGCGGGTTTTTTGCACCAGCCTGAGCCAGCCTCTTCTCAGAAGTTAATATTGATATATACCTCCAATAAAACAGTGTATATATACGAGGAAGATAGTAAGCGGTAGAGAAATGTTGTAGAAATGTTACTGTAGGCACAGAATTGTATAATAGTGGTGATGAATACCAGAAACAAAGGAGATATATAACAGCAGCCTCTTCTCGGAGTTTATTATTAATATATACCTCCAATAAAAACAGTGTATATATACGAGAAAGATATTAAGTGGTAGAGAAACGTTTCAGAAATACTACTGTAGGCTTAAAACTGTATAATAATGGCGATGAATACCAGAAAAAAAGGAGATATAACAGCAGCCTCTAACCGGATTATTTATTTTCTTTGAATTTTGATATATACTCCCAAGAAAACAACTTACTTGTATGTGAAAGAGATTAAATGGTACAAAAATTCTGCATAAATGTTAATGTAGGTACAAAAATATGTACAACCGTAGCATATGAATAGTTAAATAAGATATCCCCAAAGTTTATTTTGGTTAAGGGGAAGCTCTACTCGGGAGTTTTACATTGATATACACAAACGATTCTGACACTCATTACCGTCCCAAATAAATAGTTAATAAGATATCCCCATTCCCCATCTTCTCCCAATAAACATGAGGACATGTGGGAATGTAAGGTTTTTTGGCTGGATGTAAAAGTTAAGTTTTACCCAAATCTAACCTAACCAGGGAAAGCCTATCGGCGCTACAGATTAGACATATATAAAAATAAGGGGTATTTCTTTACAACTACTGCTCCACCTCTTTATTATATATATGAAGTCTTACATACTATACATAGTGTACTCAACACATCTGTGAAGGTTTCAGGCAGTGCTCACCATTACTTACCTCGTAAAACGTTTTGAAGTTATGTTATGTTGGTTAAGTTAAGTTAAGTTATGGTTAGGTTAAGGTTGTTAGGTTAGTTTGCGGTCATGTTATGGTTATGTTAAGTTAGGTTAGGTGCGGTTCAGTTAGGTTCGGTTACATAAGATTTTTACATTTTAATACCCAAACCCCCAAAAAAACTAATTTGCGAACCCTAACTTCCGGGTGATAAAATGTAAAAATCTTATATAATCGAACCTAACTGAACCTAACTTAACCTAACCATAACATAACCTAACAACTTTAATATAACCATAACTTGACATAACCTAACCAACCTAACATAACCTATCATAATTTCAAATAAGTTTTGCGAGGTAAATAATGGTGAGCACCGCCAGAAACCTTCACAGATATGTTGAGTACACTGTGTATAGTATATTTATAATAAATAGGTGGAGCAGTATTTGTAAAGAAATAATAGGTGTAACATTGTCAAGGTTAACCTCGAGGTTCATCAGACTTGAATCTACTTTTCAAGAATCTAATGGTGTTTTCAATAACACATTTAGTTATATAAAGTTTTTTTTATTGTA
>JAXIVD010002602.1:22500-32500 GCA_036785275.1 Cancer borealis
ACCATGAAATTAGAATATATAATGAAGTAATAGAATATGTACAAGATTACATTTACTTAGGACAGAAAATTGATGCATGTCTAGATCATTAAAAAAATCGAAGAATAGGGCTGGAATAAAGTGCTTTTGGTAGACAACACAATGTTATGAAAAGTAATCGCTCATTATCACTAAAGAGAAAAGTATATAATGAGTGTATTCTACCATTCTAACATATGGATCAGAAACTTGGAGATAGGAAGAGAGAGAGAGAGCATCACGGATTAAGGAGCAAACCAAAGTTGAAAATATCTTGACTACAATTAGGATAAAAAAGTGGACATGATCAGGACACGACATGCGATGAACATAGACTAGATGGACAATTAGAGAAACAAAATGGTAACCCAGAGATGATGAAAAAAGAAAAAAGGTCAGAGCAGACAGCGAACTAGATAGAGATGAGATGAGAAGTTTAGCTAGAGTAACACGGAACACAGGCAGCTGATAGAGACGAATGGAAAAGAATGATGATGATGATGATGATGATGATAAGGATGATGATGATTAGGAGAATGAGGTGGAGCAGGAGGAGGAGGAAGAGGAGGAGGAGGAGGAGGAGGAGGAGGCCATGAAGCCCACGATAGACTGTCACACCAACCCCTCTGCATACTTCCTCGGCCCACCACTCACCGTTTTCGCTGTGAATAGATTTTAAAGTGTCCTGGGGTAGATGGGAGCTAAAGAACATGAATACAGGAAAGAGAAGGAAAGAAAGAGTGAGAGAGAGAGAGAGAATAAAAAATAAACACGTATACGTTCTTTTAATAAACAAAAATAACAGTGACCCATACAAATAAAAAATAAACAATAATTAAATAATCAAAGCCATAAAAAACGTAGCACCATTTTCTTTATCTTAGCTTGAAAAAGGAAATGGTGAAGAAAGAGAAAATTGAAAAATAAATCAGATAATGGAGAAAGGAAACTCAAATATACGGGACACCAAGAATGGGAAGGACAGAGGAAAAGCGATTGTAAGAATGGAGAAGAAATATTGGAGAGACAGTTAGGAAAACACAACCTGAATATATGATCTCATCATATGCCATCACCATGAAAAGGTCAGTCATCAAGGCAGGGGCATAATTTTAAGTGAGATAAGATCATGTGGTTATTGGATTATAGGAGGATCTTCACTTGTGTCTAGGCATATTTCCAAGTGCGTTATTTGCCGCAAAATTAGAAGTGACACACAAGGACAAAGGATGGCAGACTTGCCCACAGACAGACTGGAACCCTCACCTCCATTCATTTATTTGGCAGTTGATTTCTTTGGCCCCTTCTTTGTTAAAGAGGGTAGAAAAGAGCTAAAAAATACGAAGTACTTTTTACTTGCATGGTGTCGAGAGCAGTACATCTTGAAACAGCAAACAGCATGGATATAAGCTCTTTCCTCAAGGCATGCCATCGTTTTGTAGGGCGACGAGGCCCAGTTAGACAGTTAAGATGTGACCAAGGAACGAACTTTGTGGGAGCCAAAGCTGAACTTGAAAAATATTGGACAGATAATGTAAGACAAAAACTTATGAAGGACCAGTGCGACTGGATAGTTTAAAATGAATGTGCCCAATGCCAGCCATATGGGTGGTGTATGGGAGAGGCAGATACGAACAGTAAGGAATGTATTGTCAGTGTTAATTGATCAGCATGGTAATCAGTTACATGATGAGACCTTGAGGACATTTCTAGTCGAAGCAGAAGCTATAGTTAATGGTCGTCCTCTAACGATTGATGGCTTAGAGCCCTTAATACCTAACATGTTGCTGACTATGAAAATTAAGGTAGTGCTGTCTCTTCCAAACACCTCTGAGAGAAATGACTTGTACTGTAGAAAAAAATGGCGTAGGGTGCAATATTTAGCTAATGAGTTTTGGTCAAGATGGAAAAGAGAGTACATGCAATCCTTGCAAGTTAGACAAAGTTAACCAAAACTCGAAGAAATCTTATGGTCAATGATGTTGTTATTGTAAAGGATCACAATCTGCCAAGAAACAGTTGGAGATTGGGTAGAGTTATAGACGGTCTTGTAAGCTCATGATGGCAGATTCTAACTTTGACAATCCGGGAAAACGTACAAGATGTATAAACATAATGGAAAGACCTATCCACAGTCTTGTTCTCTTGGTAGAATGTGATAATGGTGAAGACCAGGGTATCTCCGCCAAGGAGTTTTTGTAATTCAAGTGCCTTATGATGTGCCAGTATTAGTTTTAAGGCAAATTGTTTTTAGTTTATAAGGTAAATTGTTGCACAGTTTAGGGGAGCCATATAACTGTCTGTATGTTTTATCAATCCTTTGTTCATCTCCTTTATAGAGAAATATCTAGAAGGTTCAAATACTGTAAAGAAGGATCAGTAGATGCCTTGTTGTTTCATAAGTAAAGGCGATCACATTGCTTATAGCGACTCGTTTCACGTCATTTATTTCAGACAAAATGAGCGTGCTCGCAGTCTGTGATCGAGGTGAGATCTGTTTATTTTCTTATGTATTATGGTATAAACTGACTGTCATGATGATTTATTGAATGTAAGGATTACTTGAAGTGTATGACAATGCAATAAGAATGTATTTGTATTCGTTCTGTGACTGAAAATGTATATTTTCAGTTCTTTACGACATGGTAAAGCCAGAAATGGTTGATATGAAATGAGAGCACTGAGCTTCAATATAGATCATCGGAAAATACGAGTATCTGTTCACCCCGGTGAGGAAGCATATCCTGCCATGCCTGTAAAACAGTTCACATTAATTAGAAACCTGCGAAAGACGCTTCACTTTGCCTCATATCAAAGGATTAAGTGTCCTGGATGACTAATAAGAATCAGAGGTTAGCCGGAAAACTACCGCTGGAGCCGGCAGGTAACAGACTCTCTTGATAACACTGCAGAATACCCTACCTTCGCCGAGTTTGCTAGATTTGTAGAAAGGGAAGCAAGGATTGCATGTCAACCCCTAGCATCAATCTCGGTAATTAGAAATAAGGAAAGCTCACGGGAACAGAAGCATCTTAAGGAAGACCAGAGGAAAGGTGTTCGTGGGTTTGTCACTGATACAAGCCTGTCTGAGAGCGAGACGCTTGTTAGGTCTATGGATAATAATAATGATAATAATAATAATAATGGTAATTATATTGAAGACAATAAGAGCAATAAAGTGTAATATCACCAATAACAACAATAACAAAAAACATCAACAACAACAAATAATAATAACAATAATAATAATAATGATAATAATAATAATAACCTAATGACCTTAAGTAAGAAGAGCATCATCATATTCATCATTATCATCATCATCATCATCAGTATCATCATCATCAGCAGCAAGTTGGTCATGTCGAGGCTAACCTGACCCTTGACACTCCCATTGACCACATTACCACAGTCTGTTCGTGACCCTCGGGGCGTGTGTGACCTCGCTGACCTGTGAGTAAGCCCGAGCAGGAAGAACCTTACCCACAATTCCCACGTCTCTCTCTCTCTCTCTCTCTCTCTCTCTCTCTCTCTCTCTCTCTCTCTCTCTCTTTCACTACAGATACTTATAAAGAGAAATAGTGAGTGAGAGAGTAAAAAAAGAGAGATAGTGAGAGAGAGAGAGAGAGAGAGAGAGAGAGAGAGAGAGAGAGAGAGAGAGAGAGAGAGAGAGAGAGAGAGAGAGAGAGAGAGAGAGAGAGAGAGAGAGAGAGAGAGAGAGAGAGAGAGAGAGAGAGAGAGAGAGAGAGAGAGAGAGAGAGAGAGAGAGAGAGAGAGAGAGAGAGAGAGAGAGAGAGAGAGAGACTGTTTTGTTGCGATGATTCTCCAACAATTGTCTAAAATAGTTTCGTTGAGAGTAAGTCCACCGAAGCTTGAGACAACGGAGAGGCGAGGGAGTAATAGTTCTAAGTGCCCTGCCCCTGACACCTTCCTCCTCCTCCTCCTCCTCCTCCTCCTCCTCCTCCTCCTCCTCCTCCTCCTCCTCCTCCACTTTCTTCTATTCTTACTACTTCCTTTCTCAGTATGTCCGTCCTGCACTTGCCACTTGCTCCTCCCTTCTTCTTTCTTTCTCCTCCTCCTCCTCCTCCTCCTCCTCCTCCTCCTCCTCCTCCTCCTCCTTTTCCTCCTCCTCCTCCTCCTCCTCCTCCTCCTCCTCCTCCTACTCCTCCTCCTCCTCCTCCTCCTCCTCCTCCTCCTCCTCCACTAATGGCATCTACCTCCCAGCAGGAAGGAGGCAGCGGTTCCAGAATTGTTCCATTATTTCAGGAGCGAGAACGAACAAGATTTAGCGAGAAGGTAACGTGATGGAGCGTGAAAAGAGAGAGAGAGAGAGAGAGAGAGAGAGAGAGAGAGAGAGAGAGAGAGAGAGAGAGAGAGAGAGAGAGAGAGAGAGAGAGAGAGAGAGAGAGAGAGAGAGAGAATAAATATTAACCAACCACTTATACAAATCTTACTCAACATATTTTATTCTTCCTTCTTCACTAAAACTTCTGTCACATTTTACAATAGTTTCCTTCAATCATTTCTTAGTCATCCCTTTCCTTCTCTCTCCCTTCTTTCCCCCCTCCTTCCCTCCCTCCTTCCCTCCCTCCATCCTTTCCTCCCTCCTTCCCTCCCTCCGACTGTCTGCCTGTCTGCCTCCTCCATCCCTTCCATTCTTACCTGCTTATCGAGGTAAGTCATCATCTTTATTGCAACTCACTGTTTCTCGATCAGTGTTCTGTCTCATTGCACTCCTTCAACTTCATCCTTTATCCTGTAGAAGGCGCAGAAGTAGACTGATTTCTTTGTATTTCTATATATATTTATATATATATATATTTTTTTTTTTTATTTCATACGTGAAATTTTGTCTTATTTTATAGATCATTGTTTCTTTTATAGGTTTTAGAAATTAGTTTGTTTTTTTTCAATCGAGTGTAAGATTTTTTTTTTCATTTTTTTTCCGTCTATATCTATAGAGTATTTATTTAAAGTTTATTCCACTTCAGTCAATCACTCAGTCTTCCCTTTCTGCATCCCTTCCCAGCTATACAACACTCCTTCTCCTCCTCCTCCTCCCTCTTCCTCCTTCTCCATCTCCTCCTCCTCCTCCTCCTCCTCCTCCTCCACTTCTTCCTCCACCTCCTTCTCCTTCTTTCTCCTTCCACCTTCTTCCAAACACAAACTTTCCCCAGTCCATCCAAACTTACTCCCTATCCATCCTTACATACGTCTTCCCTCGCCTTCACAAATTTGTTTCCTTTTTCCCTCCCTTTCCTCCACCTTTTCCTTATCCCTCTATTCCTTTCCTATAAAACTTAGACCTATTTTAGCATATTATTCCCTTCCATTATCCTTATCTGTGTTTGTGTTATTGTATTTCTTTATTTAACTTCTTTGTAGTTATAGTTTTCAAATGTCTACTCTATTTTTATTTTGTTTACTTTTTACTCTTCACCAACTTTTATTTCCTTCTCATCCGTTTATCCTGTCTTTCCCTTTTTCCTTTTTGGTCCGTCTCTCTCGGTCTCCCATCCCGGCACAATTCAACCTCATCTAAGGAATACGTCTTGCCTTGCGCTCTTCCACACGCCTCAACAACACTGAAAATGCTTGTCTATTTTCCTCGCTCCGACGAAAATAGAAAGTTTTATTTTTCGTTTTCTTTTTGTTTATCGCGTTGGTCAAGGTAAAAGGTTGCTTCTCCATTACCTAAAAAATAGTTTCTAAATATAGATTGTTTTTAACAGATGATTATATGGTTTTATTTTGTTTATTTTACCTGTGTTTATTAATGAACAGGTGTTAGTAATTAGGGTATTAGGGATGTGGTAGTGTAAAGGTGTGTGTATGTGTGTGTGCGTGTATGTGTGTGTGTTTGTTTGTGTGTGTGCGTGCTATGAGGTAAAATTAGTGTGGTAAATAAATATGTGTAGGCCAAATTAAAATCATAACATCATATATTTTTCATCGCAATTTTTGTTCATTGCCCGGAAGGAAGAACACTTAAACATCGACTTACTTTGTTGATTTTCTCACACAAGTCAATACTATCTTGAGGAATACGAATGTTATCTTGCAGCAACATGCCCGGAAACCTGACCACCTCAATACCTTCCTACACCCTCCTCTTCTTCCTCCTCCACCTCCTTCTCCTCCTCTTTACAAGTTTATGAGGCTTCGATTCAAGTGCTTCGAGTACGGCTAACCACTAATGAGACGCTTTGGATGAAGAGCGAGAGTGAAGCCTCATTAGTTTTCCTTCCACATCTTTTACCTCCCTCCCACTTTCCCTGTCTCTCTCCCTCTCTCCCTTCCTCCCGCCCCTCGTCTCCCCTCGTCTCCCCTCGTCTAGGTGTCACACTGATTAATCCTCCCAGAACACTACTAAAGGTGGGAAAGTCGACTAGTGTTTCGAGGCCGTGCACGTGTGCGTGTGTGTGCGTGTGCGTGTGCGTGTGCGTGTGCGTGTGCGTGTGCGTGTGCGTGTGTGTGTGTGTGTGTCTGTGTGTGTGTGTCTGTGTGTGTGTGTCTGTGTGTGTGTGTGTGTGTGTGTGTGTGTGTGTGTGTGTGTGTGTCTGTGTCTGTGTCTGTGTCTGTGTCTGTGTCTGTGTGTGTGTGTGTGTGTGTGTGTGTGTGTGTGTGTGTGTGTGTGTGTGTGAAGCATCTTAGGCTTTGAACTCAATCTAATGAAGCACTGCACTACACGGAAATAAATTGAAAGAAAAAAAAGTTGTTACAGAAAAATAAAGTTAAAACAAGAAAAGAATCAAATGAGGAAGCGGTTGATTACGTATGATAAATAAAAAAGAGATTAAAAGAAAAAATAGTTGAATTGATAAGGTGTCCTCCCCCCATCCCTCTCTTTCCCACCACCACCACCACCATCACCGCTGCTTTTCTTTTTTATCGGGAGCTAAAATCGGTATTCATTAATGATGTTATATATACATGCATCGCTTCCTCGTCCAGTTTGTTGGCAATGTGGAGAATATTTTAATTTTGTTTCTGACACGTGAAAAAAAAACTGCTGCTGCTGCTGCTCTGTGTGTGTGTGTGTGTGTGTGTGTGTGTGTGTGTGTGTGTGTGTGTGTGTGTGTGTGTGTGTGTGTGTGTGTGTGTGTGTGTGTGTATGTGTGTGTGTGTGTGTGGGGTGGGGGGGGGCGGGGGCGTGTTGAAGGACTGTGAGGGAGGAGGGTATCTGGAGGTAAATATGACGGAAGAGAAGACCAAAAAGTAGTGTCACCAATGTGTTTTTTCTCTCTCTCTTTCTTTCTCTCTACACGTCAGGTCAGGTCAGGTGTCGTTCGGGAAGCTTGGCCTTTGTATCGGCGCTTCCCTGATGATCTTCACTGGTTAGTTGTCTGTTTCTCAGTTTTTCAGTTTGTCGTGTCAAGAGTTTTTCTTTTCTTTTCCCTCTTTTTCCACATTTCATATAAAACTGACTTTGTTTTTTCTATCAATTCTTCTTTAAACAATAAGTCTCCAATTACATCCTTTTCTTCCTCTGTGTTAAGTCTCTCTGTGTTCAATATTTTCTTTCTCTCATTCACATAAGCTGGGCACTGTAACAAAAAGTGATTTAAATTTTCTAGGTCACTGTTGCACATGATGCACTTTGTGTCGCCATTCGTGTGCCTATTCCTGTCACTTAACTTAAGGTTGTTGGTCCTTGCCTTATATAATATAATTGATGATGGCTTGTTATCATAAAACTTTTCTTCCCTTATCTCTTGCTTAAATTTATTGTATATTTTTAAACTAGACCTTTCTGCCACTTCTTTTTCCCAGTTTTCTGTATCCCATTCTTTAATTTTTCCTTTTAACTTTTGTACCTTCATTTCCTTCAAATCTGAATATTTTACTTTAATATTTTTCATAAATTCTTTAGTTGTTTGGATCCAGTAATCTTTGGGTGTGTTTAATTTTTCTTCTATTATTCTTTTTAGCAGATCATTACCCTCATTCTCTTCTATGTACTTAAGATATTTGAACTGGTTACCCCTGATTCTTGTCTCCATGGTACTTGAGCCAATTTCATCTCTCAGGGTTGGTGTTTGTGCATAACCAGGTGCTCCCAAAATAGCTCTGTATACTGCATTTTCTATTCTTTGTAATTTGCTTATTTCTTGTTTAGTGTAGCCAAGTATACTTGATCCATACAGCACTGAGGGTAATACAATACTTTTCCAATATGTTTTGCCAATTAAAATTTTGTTGCAACTCTGTGATATTACTGGATAAGTTAAATTTGCCAACTTTTTTGCTTTTTGCAGAGATTTTTCTTTATGAATTTTAAAACAATTTCTCTTATTCGTTACAGTTATGCCCAAATATTTAATCTCACTGGTTACTTTTATACCTTTAATTTCTTCAATTTGTGTTTTGCTGTTAAAAATTAGAACATTACTTTTGCTTGTATTTATTTCTAGTCCTGTTGTGTGGCTGAGGTCTATCAGAGCGTCTATCATCCCTCCCATTTCCTCCTGTGTTCTTGAGATTAACAAGCCGTCATCAGCAAAGAACAATGCACTTAATTTAAAGAATTCATCCTGGAACCCTCCCTTATTTTCCAATTTGTCTATAATAGTATATGTTATAATTTTAAACAGGGTAGTGGAGGCTGTACATCCTTGTTTAATGCCACTGGTTACGTTCATTTGTATTTCCTCGTCTTTTCCAACTTTTACTGCTGTTTTATCATCTGTATATATATCTGCAATCAGTTCTATCAAGCTTGGATGCACTCTGTATTCTTTTAAAGTTTCTAGCAAAACATCTCTTCTAATAGAGTCATATGCCTTTGCAAAATCTACTGCTGTCACGTATAAGGTTTTCCTATCTTTGAAAGATTTATCAATACAATATTTTAAAATCATTAAATTATTTTCTAGCCTTCCTTTCTTTGTAAATCCACTTTGGTTCTCCTTCACCTGGTTGTTGTTTACAATATGTTCTTCAATAATGTCTTTCACTGCTACTGACATAAATAGTTTATATGATATGTTCGTTACAGCAATAGGTCTTAATTCTGACACTTTAGGTTTGCTTTTCTTGGGTATCATTGTTGTTCTTGATTCCTTCCATGATGCTGGAACTTTTTCCTCCTCTATTACTTTTTGAAAACTTCTTGTTAATAACTCTATAAATTTGTTACTGTCCTGCAGTGCCTTGTAAAACTCTCCCTTCATCCCATCGGGTCCAGCTGCTTTCTTGTTCTCCAGCTTCCTTATGCTTTCCTTTACCATTCCTTTGGTTATCTCTGGGTACTCCATATCTTGTATCAAGCGTTTGAGACCGAATGCCAACTCCAGGTGTTCAACAGTTCCTTCTTGACACGTGATAATGGTTTCCTCTGTTTCTTCCTCCTCCGTTACTCTTACTCTTATGTCTCCTTTTCTAGTTGTTCTGTTTTCTTTGGAACGTAAGTATTCATCTTTTGTCTCTGTGTTCCACACCTCCTTTATTTTATTTTCATTCATCTCATATATATGCCTCCAATATGTCCTGATGACTTCTTCCTTTTCATTACTTGATATTTCCATTCCTTCCTCACTGTAGATTTTTAATCCTTGTTCTTTTGTTTTGTTCTTTTTCCTCAATTTGTCAATGTGTTCCCATAATTTCTTTCTGTTAGGGTTGTTCTTTATTTGTCTGGTAATGATTTCCTCGTGTTCATACATTGCTGCTGTGATTTTTCTTTGGGCTTCCATTTTTGCGTCAATATATTTCTCGTTGAAGTGTCTCTCTTCTTGTGGTGTACTGGCGTTCCTTTTAGCTCTATTGTATTCTTTGCGTAGTTTTATACTTTGCCTAATATCTTCTGTTATCCAGGGTTGTTCTTCTATCTTGTTTTCACCTTCTCCTTTTATCTTCTTCTTGTATTTCCTCTTCAGATTCTTGTTTGCCTTATCTAAAAATATTGTATTTAGCTCTTCAATACTTATATCTTGTTTGCACTCCAAATTCTCCTCCACATCTTTCCTGTATTTTTCTAGCG
>JAXIVD010002602.1:42500-50000 GCA_036785275.1 Cancer borealis
CCCTTTCCTCCACCTTTTCCTTATCCCTCTATTCCTTTCCTATAAAACTTAGACCTATTTTAGCATATTATTCCCTTCCATTATCCTTATCTGTGTTTGCGTTATTGTATTTCTTTATTTAACTTCTTTGTAGTTATAGTTTTCAAATGTCTACTCTATTTTTATTTTGTTTACTTTTTACTCTTCACCAACTTTTATTTCCTTCTCATCCGTTTATCCTGTCTTTCCCTTTTTCCTTTTTGGTCCGTCTCTCTCGGTCTCCCATCCCGGCACAATTCAACCTCATCTAAGGAATACGTCTTGCCTTGCGCTCTTCCACACGCCTCAACAACACTGAAAATGCTTGTCTATCTTCCTCGCTCCGACGAAAATAGAAAGTTTTATTTTTCGTTTTCTTTTTTTTTATCGCGTTGGTCAAGGTAAAAGGTTGCTTCTCCATTACCTAAAAAATAGTTTCTAAATATAGATTGTTTTTAACAGATGATTATATGGTTTTATTTTGTTTATTTTACCTGTGTTTATTTAATGAACAGGTGTTAGTAATTAGGGTATTAGGGATGTGGTAGTGTTAAGCTGTGTGTATGTGTGTGTGCGTGTGCGTGTGTGTGTTTGTTTGTGTGTGTGCGTGCTATGAGGTAAAATTAGTGTGGTAAATAAATATGTGTAGGCCAAATTAAAATCATAACATCATATATTTTTCATCGCAATTTTTGTTCATTGCCCGGAAGGAAGAACACTTAAACATCGACTTACTTTGTTGATTTTCTCACACAAGTCAATACTATCTTGAGGAATACGAATGTTATCTTGCAGCAACATGCCCGGAAACCTGACCACCTCAATACCTTCCTACATCCTCCTCTTCTTCCTCCTCCTCCTCCTCCTCCTCCTCTTTACAAGTTTATGAGGCTTCGATTCAAGTGCTTCGAGTACGGCTAGCCACTAATGAGACGCTTTGGATGAAGAGCGAGAGTGAAGCCTCATTAGTTTTCCTTCCACATCTTTTACCTCCCTCCCACTTTCCCTGTCTCTCTCCCTCTCTCCCTTCCTCCCGCCCCTCGTCTCCCCTCGTCTCCCCTCGTCTAGGTGTCACACTGATTAATCCTCCCAGAACACTACTAAAGGTGGGAAAGTCGACTAGTGTTTCGAGGCTGTGCACGTGTGCGTGTGTGCGTGTGCGTGTGCGTGTGCGTGTGCGTGTGCGTGTGCGTGTGCGTGTGTGTGTGTGTGTGTGTCTGAGTGTGTGTGTCTGTGTGTGTGTGTCTGTGTGTGTGTCTGTGTGTGTGTGTGTGTGTGTGTGTGTCTGTGTCTGTGTCTGTGTCTGTGTCTGTGTGTGTGTGTGTGTGTGTGTGTGTGAAGCATCTTAGGCTTTGAACTCAATCTAATGAAGCACTGCACTGCACGGAAATAAATTGAAAGAAAAAAAATGTCTTGTTACAGAAAAATAAAGTTAAAACAAGAAAAGAATCAAATGAGGAAGCGATTGATTACGTATGATAAATAAAAAAGAGATTAAAAGAAAAGAAAGTTGAATTGATAAGGTGTCCTCCCCCCATCCCTCTCTTTCCCACCACCACCACCACCATCACCGCTGCCTTTCTTTTTTATCGGGAGCTAAAATCGGTATTCATTAATGATGTTATATATACATGCATCGCTTCCTCGTCCAGTTTGTCGGCAATGTGGAGAATATTTTAATTTTGTTTCTGACACGTGAAAAAAAAAACTGCTGCTGCTGCTGCTCTGTGTGTGTGTGGGGGGTGGGGGGTTGCGTGTTGAAGGACTGTGTGGGAGAGTATCTGGAGGTAAATATGACGGAAGAGAAGACCAAAAAGTAGTGTCACCAATGTGTTTTTTCTCTCTCTCTTTCTTTCTCTCTACACGTCAGATCAGGTCAGGTGTCGTTCGGGAAGCTTGGCCTTTGTATCGGCGCTTCCCTGATGATCTTCACTGGTTAGTTGTCTGTTTCTCAGTTTTTCAGTTTGTCGTGTCAAGAGTTTTTCTTTTCTTTTCACTCTTTTTCCACATTTCATATAAAACTAACTTTGTTTTTTCTATCAATTCTTCTTTAAACAATAAGTCTCCAATTACATCCTCTTCTTCCTCTGTGTTAAGTCTCTCTGTGTTCAATATTTTCTTTCTCTCATTCACATAAGCTGGGCACTGTAACAAAAAGTGATTAAAATTTTCTAGGTCACTGTTGCACATGATGCACTTTGTGTCACCATTCGTGTGCCTATTCCTGTCACTTAACTTAAGGTTGTTGGTCCTTGCCTTATATAATATAATTGATGATGGCTTGTTATCATAAAACTTTTCTTCCCTTATCTCTTGCTTAAATTTATTGTATATTTTTAAACTAGACCTTTCTGCCACTTCTTTTTCCCAGTTTTCTGTATCCCATTCTTTAATTTTTCCTTTTAACTTTTGTACCTTCATTTCCTTCAAATCTGAATATTTTACTTTAATATTTTTCATAAATTCTTTAGTTGTTTGGATCCAGTAATCTTTGGGTGTGTTTAATTTTTCTTCTATTATTCTTTTTAGCAGATCATTACCCTCATTCTCTTCTATGTACTTAAGATATTTGAACTGGTTACCCCTGATTCTTGTCTCCATGGTACTTGAGCCAATTTCATCTCTCAGGGTTGGTGTTTGTGCATAACCAGGTGCTCCCAAAATAGCTCTGTATACTGCATTTTCTATTCTTTGTAATTTGCTTATTTCTTGTTTAGTGTAGCCAAGTATACTTGATCCATACAGCACTGAGGGTAATACAATACTTTTCCAATATGTTTTGCCAATTAAAATTTTGTTGCAACTCTGTGATATTACTGGATAAGTTAAATTTGCCAACTTTTTTGCTTTTTGCAGAGATTTTTCTTTTTGAATTTTAAAACAATTTCTCTTATTCGTTACAGTTATGCCCAAATATTTAATCTCACTGGTTACTTTTATACCTTTAATTTCTTCAATTTGTGTTTTGCTGTTAAAAATTAGAACATTACTTTTGCTTGTATTTATTTCTAGTCCTGTTGTGTGGCTGAGGTCTATCAGAGCGTCTATCATCCCTCCCATTTCCTCCTGTGTTCTTGAGATTAACAAGCCGTCATCAGCAAAGAACAATGCACTTAATTTAAAGAATTCATCCTGGAACCCTCCCTTATTTTCCAATTTGTCTATAATAGTATATGTTATAATTTTAAACAGGGTAGTGGAGGCTGTACATCCTTGTTTAATGCCACTGGTTACGTTCATTTGTATTTCCTCGTCTTTTCCAACTTTTACTGCTGTTTTATCATCTGTATATATATCTGCAATCAGTTCTATCAAGCTTGGATGCACTCTGTATTCTTTTAAAGTTTCTAGCAAAACATCTCTTCTAATAGAGTCATATGCCTTTGCAAAATCTACTGCTGTCACGTATAAGGTTTTCCTCTCTTTGAAAGATTTATCAATACAATATTTTAAAATCATTTAATTATTTTCTAGCCTTCCTTTCTTTGTAAATCCACTTTGGTTCTCCTTCACCTGGTTGTTGTTTACAATATGTTCTTCAATAATGTCTTTCACTGCTACTGACATAAATAGTTTATATGATATGTTCGTTACAGCAATAGGTCTTAATTCTGACACTTTAGGTTTGCTTTTCTTGGGTATCATTGTTGTTCTTGATTCCTTCCATGATGCTGGAACTTTTTCCTCCTCTATTACTTTTTGAAAACTTCTTGTTAATAACTCTATAAATTTGTTACTGTCCTGCAGTGCCTTGTAAAACTCTCCCTTCATCCCATCGGGTCCAGCTGCTTTCTTGTTCTCCAGCTTCCTTATGCTTTCCTTTACCATTCCTTTGGTTATCTCTGGGTACTCCATATCTTGTATCAAGCGTTTGAGACCGAATGCCAACTCCAGGTGTTCAACAGTTCCTTCTTGACACGTGATAATGGTTTCCTCTGTTTCTTCCTCCTCCGTTACTCTTACTCTTATGTCTCCTTTTCTAGTTGTTCTGTTTTCTTTGGAACGTAAGTATTCATCTTTTGTCTCTGTGTTCCACACCTCCTTTATTTTATTTTCATTCATCTCATATATATGCCTCCAATATGTCCTGATGACTTCTTCCTTTTCATTACTAGATATTTCCATTCCTTCCTCACTGTAGATTTTTAATCCTTGTTCTTTTGTTTTGTTCTTTTTCCTCAATTTGTCAATGTGTTCCCATAATTTCTTTCTGTTAGGGTTGTTCTTTATTTGTCTGGTAATGATTTCCTCGTGTTCATACATTGCTGCTGTGATTTTTCTTTGGGCTTCCATTTTTGCGTCAATATATTTCTCGTTGAAGTGTCTCTCTTCTTGTGGTGTACTGGCGTTCCTTTTAGCTCTATTGTATTCTTTGCGTAGTTTTATACTTTGCCTAATATCTTCTGTTATCCAGGGTTGTTCTTCTATCTTGTTTTCACCTTCTCCTTTTATCTTCTTCTTGTATTTCCTCTTCAGATTCTTGTTTGCCTTATCTAAAAGTATTGTATTTAGCTCTTCAATACTTATATCTTGTTTGCACTCCAAATTCTCCTCCACATCTTTCCTGTATTTTTCTAGCGAGTCCTTATCGGTTTTGTAATATTCATGTGTTTCCCATCTCTCTCTTCCTGTTGTTTTTGTCCTTATATCCTTTCTTTCTAAAGTCACTTCAATCAAGTTATGGTCTGATAGATCAAAATACTTTTTCTTCTCGTCTATTTCCATCTCCCTGTACTCTTTATACAACTTTTGGTTAACTAGCACAAAGTCTATCACACTTTCTTGTTCATTTCTTTTCCACGTTATTTCTCCTTTACATCTGAAGTCATCGTTGAGCATCACGAAGTTGTACATTTCCATCCAATCTAATATCATTTTTCCATTAACGTCCACTATTTGTTTTCCTTTGAACCCCACATGACCATTAAAATCACCCAAAATCACTAAATTTTCCTCACTATTCTTTTCTATAGCTTCTTCAATCTCTTTCCTTAGGCTTTTATTCCTCTCTTTATCATGAACAGAAAAATACACTACTAATATATCAATACTTAGTCCAAACAAATTTATTTTCATGAATAAATAATCTTTCAACTTATTTTCTTCCTTATGCATCAATATTTTTCTTTTTTTCCTGTACAACACCATAATTCCTCCACCTTTTCTGTCTTGCACTTCCCTCATACTTTCTGTCACTTCAATGTTATCACTAATTTTTACTTTCCTTATTTTCTCTTGTGTTTCTGTTAGACACATCACACAATTGTCACCGAGTAGCTTCTCTATATCAATAATTTTTGCCTTGCACATTTATCACTTGAATTTTTACTACACTTTCACCTCCTCCTCCACTTTGTTTACTTTTTGAATTATTTCAATATCTCCTATTATTGTCTTGGTTCACTATTTTTCCTCTCTTTATAATGCTCTTTTCTCCACTTTCCCTTCTCCTTTTTAGTTCTTGTCTCAGTTTGGCTTCCTCTGCTCTTTGTTGCTCGGTTAGGTCTGGTACTATGACAAGATTTTGGATTATTTCATCCTCTGCCTGCCTCAGTTGTTTTGCCCTCGAGATCACACTCCATTTTGAATGTTCCTCTGTCATTCTTACTAGTGTTGGCCTGGTCTTTCCCTCCTGTTTCTTTCCCAGCCTGATGATTTTATCAAAGCTATACTCTTCTACTCTTAGGATGTCTCCAAAAACATTTTCACACCTGTCTGCGTCTTCCTTAACCCTTTCCTGGCCTTGGTTTTTGTTTGACTCTGGCAGGTTGAATAATATGAGGTTATTCCTTCTTTTCTCTCTATCCTCTTTCTCTATCATTCTTCTGTTATTTTCTTGAATAACCTCTTCTACTTTCTTCACTGATTCTTGAACAGCCTTATCTACAATCACCTTTTCCTGTGCATTCCATTTTTCCTCAATTTGCTTGACATTATCAGCTAACTCTTTATTCTGCTCTCTGAACTCCCTTAGTTCCTGCCTTATCTTCTTATTCTCTTCTCTCAGTTTCTTAACCTCCTCACAGGCGCTTAACACTCCTGCCTTGCAACCATAGCAGAACCACAGCACATCCTCTTCATCCTTCAACACATTGAACAACTTGATACTGCACTTGCCACAACCACAGTGAAACCATTTCTTGCAGTGGTCACATTCTACAGCATTGTCACTTTGCTTAAATGGTACCTTACATTTGGAGCAGTTGTTGTCTTTACCCATGGTCCGCCTGCCTCCGCCTTGTTGTTGGTCCTCATCCTTGTCCTCCATGTTCACTACCGCTCCTCCAGGCGTCGGCTTTCCACACCGTTCACACTTCTCCTGGTCACTTCCTATCCAGGTGAACTCTTGACAATCCGTGCACTGTTTCTTCTTCTTACTTTTATTCCTTCTATCCTGTTCGCTCATGCCTTATTCCATGCAAAAACCAGTGTTTATATTAGAGAGTCGGTCCGTCAGACCGCCACCTTGCTGCGATAGGGATTCAGCACAACACAAAAAATGTTAAAAGTCAATTATTAAGTTATAAGTTATAAGTCAATTATTAAGTTAATCAAAAAGTTAATGAAAAATGAAGAAGCACAGTTTTGTTTCCTTCGTATAAGACGCTCAAGTTTCATTTCTAGCGCACATAATAAATAGAAGGAAAGAAAAATGAAAGAAATGGACCCGCTGAGAGCCTCTGGTAGCTAAGACAGAGTGTGTTTGTTCGTCTCACAAAGAGTGAAGCTGGAGAATTCTGGGAAATAGAGGAGGAGGAGGAGGAGGAGGAGGAGGAGGAGGAGGAGGAGGAGAAGGAGGAGGAGGAGGAGGAGGAGGAGGTGGAGGTGGAGGTGGAGGAGGAGGAGGAATGACACTCTAGAAGGACCTAAAAGAGTGAGGTACTGAAAATTCTTTTGAAGGATAATGAAGTGAAGTATTTCTGTGCTTCATGCGGATGGAAGAGAGAAACAAAAGCGTATTGTTCTTCGTCCTATAAAAGAAAGAAAAAAAAGTGGAATATGTATATAAGAAAAAAACGCCCATATCCTGGAACGTCTTTTTTTTATTCATTTCAGTGGCAAATGTAGTATTTTTATTGTGATTACTCCTAGACCGCAGATGGAATGATAGAAGGGAAGGGAAGGGAAGGGAAAGGAAGGCAAGGCAAGGCAAGGCAAGACAAGACAAGACAAGACAAGGCAAGGCAAGGCAAGGCAAGGCAAGGCAAGGCAAGGCAAGGCAAGACAATGCAAGGCAAGGCAAGGCAAGGCAAGACAAGGCAAGGCAAGGCAAGGCAAGGCAAGGCAAGGCAAGACAAGGCAAGGCAAGGCAAGGCAAGGCAAGGCAAGGCAAGGCAGAGAAGAGAGATACAACAACCTTCTCTTATCAAGCCCGACGTCACACCGCCGCCTCTAATGAACAGTTTTTGGTGGTAAGTGGTGACCCTAATGTTTGTAAATAGGTCATGTGACTTACACACACACACACACACACACACACAC
>JAXIVD010002603.1:2500-47500 GCA_036785275.1 Cancer borealis
GAGGTGGGTTTGTAGGGTGGAAGGGAGGTTATATACTAGGTTGTATACAGGTTGACTATTGATAATCAGGCATGAGCTAACACCTTATTCTGGGTACAGTGTCATTGAAATATAAACATAAACAGTGCCTTCCAAAAACAGTGATGCGTTAACTCAGGAAATTTGAAACTGTGAAACTCTGAAATTCATGTCGGAAAATTGATAGAACTCGAATATTGATAGTCAACCTGTATATATGTTAAAAAATAAAATAAAATGCACATTCCTTCCGTCCCATCACCCTAACACACATACTAACACACTCCTTCCTTCCTTCCTTCCCCCTGTAGGAGTGATGAGCTGGCCGAGGCTTGGAGGATCTTCACTCCACTCCTTCACCACATTGAACAGCAGAGTCCTAAGCCCACTCCTTATGTGTATGGCTCTAGGGGTCCTGTGGAGGCTAATGAAAAGCTAGCTCAGAATGACTTCAAGTACTATGGCTCGTATAAGTGGAACAAACCGAGCCAGTTGTAGGGTGGGTGTTTTGTGTGTGTGTGTGTGTGTGTGTGTGTGTTGGAAGTGTGGCTGGATTTTTTCTATTTTTCTATTTTTATTTATTTATTTATTTGATTAGGTATATGTTTATTTATTTTTGATATTTATGTATGTCCCTTATTATCAGTATTTATTTATTTGTTTTATTTTGATTTGATTTTTTTTGTATTATGTGTGTTTCATTATTTTTTCTTGTATGCATATATTATTTCATTGTTGTGATGGTATTCTCTATACACATAGATTTACATTTATTTATTTATTCAATGTTCTCTTACCAAAATCGGAATCATCAATGTATCTATTTATTATGTTTTTTTTAAGGTATTGAGTTTAACACTCGGATAGGAAACAAACTTTACATATCCATATCTTATATATATTTACAATTATTTTTATTCTCCATAAGGAAAGTTTATTCACAAACTAATTATTATTTTTCTATTTAATTCAGTTCGGTTATAAGTTAATGAGCTTATAAAAGGCTGATTTATATAACATTCCAATAGTGTTTTTAATAATTACTATCAATAACATTATATTACATGAACTGGAGAGAGAGAGAGAGAGAGAGAGAGAGAGAGAGAGAGAGAGAGAGAGAGAGAGAGAGAGAGAGAGAGAGAGAGAGAGAGAGAGAGAGAGAGAGAGAGAGAGAGAGAGAGAGAGGAGGAGGAAGAGGAAGAGAATCAGTGGGTAGGAAGACAAGCTCGCTGTGATACAAAAGATCAAACTATTTTCATAAAGTATTAAACCTTATCTAGAAGTAAGTAATAAGTGCATAACATAACATAACTTCTTCTTAATTAAAGGGGTTTTCTACCGTAAATATCCTTGATTAATGATGATGACTGACGCACAAAGATTGAATTTACTGATTTATATATTGCCTTGAAGTTAATGTTTGACTTGAGTGAGTCTTCAAAGAAAGAACACAAAATATTATGCATTT
Organism: Cancer borealis; assembly: GCA_036785275.1. Taxonomy (NCBI): domain Eukaryota; kingdom Metazoa; phylum Arthropoda; class Malacostraca; order Decapoda; family Cancridae; genus Cancer; species Cancer borealis. The sequence continues at coordinate 3,987 of JAXIVD010002603.1, forward strand.
ACCTTATATGTATAGTAATGTATTTTCAAAAGTGTTGCATTGTGTGTGTGTGTGTGTGTGTGTGTGTGTGTGTGTGTGTGTGTGTGTGTGCCTGTCTCCGTATATATAGTTGTTCAGTTTTTCCTTCAGTGTGTGTGTGTGTGTGTGTGTGTGTGTGTGTGTGTGTGTGTGTGTGTGTGTAGTAAGTCTATATATAACTAGTAATGTGTTTTGGCTTCATAACCTAACACAACACAGGTAGTATATCATCAACCTAACTTGAGACATGATATAAGTGTGCTCTTAGGTGCATTAATCACATCTGTGTCTTGAGGGAAGGAGAGGTGACCTAACCTGACCTAACAAGTGATGTCTGGGCTTCCCTCTGGCTTACTTAATATTCCAGGGCTTAAAGAATTGAATGTCTTAACCTACGCCTGTTAGTTTAAGTTAAAGTATCCAGTGAGATAGAAACACAATAGTCTTACAAAGGCTACACACATGCATAAGTTTTCAATATTTTCACCTTACATTCCTTATATTTCCCCATTGGAGTTATTATTTGGGGGTAAAAATAAATTAAAACGTAAGAAAAACCCTATTCCATTATTACATATATTATTGTTATTATATTGCTTTACACATTCTCTGATAGATAGTTAAACATCATCTATTAGGTATCAACTGCAAGAATAGATAAATTAATAGCTTTCTTTAATGCGAGTGAATGAGTGAGGGAGGGACAGTTGTATGACGTTGCATGTCGTGTGAATGAGTATTAAATCACAATTAATAATGTCATAATGTATGTTTGTATATATGAAGAAGATAAAAGATAGAGGTGAAGGTTAACAAAAAAAAATCATCAAGGTATTTCAGATATGTTATTAGATCGTAAATTTGTGTAGTACGTGTTAGGAATCTTTATATTCTATGGTTATTATAGCTGTGTATGTTTTGTGTATTATTTAACTACGTACGCACAAATGAAAGTTACGTAATGATATGTAAGGAGTTATTAGATCACGAGTACTATTTGTATTAGTTTATTAATGCATTGTTTTGATATCGGTAATGACAATGATGATGATCGTTAGAGGAGACGGAGGGAAGCAGAGTTGAATCATTATATTGCTGCATTTCAGTATTTTTACTTTGTCAAGATAATCAAGGTTGGATTGTGTGTGAGTGTGTTAGTGTAATGACTTGTACATGACAATTACATTCCAGCTTGCAAGACAGGGAACAAATAGTTAAGTTATCGTATTTAAAACTTGTATGGACGCTGTTCTTTATATGTTATTTTTATTCAATAACATTTCCAGGGTTGGATAAGTGTATTCTTAAAAGCCTGTCCACACGAAAACACATTTTTGGGAAACAATGTTTCCAAATAGTGTTTACTGCCTCAGTTGTGATGTCTGTGACGAGTGTAGAGATTGGTGCGACGTACAGTCTCTCTATATTAGTAAACACTTTTGACAAGGAACTGACTCGTATAGGTCACCAACTGGCCTCTTGCAGTCTCCTCATTCTTGTGATAATACACTCAAGGAAGGACAACTAAAACAACAGGAGATGGGTGAGGAAATGTTTATACTTCTCTTAGGAATTGGACCGTGGTAGACATGAAGATGACAAATCATATTTTTGGAATAAGACAGATACACTTGAAACATGTTTCCAAACAATGTTTCCTTGTGTGGACCGGCATCTAGAGAACACAAATATATAATTCCATTTGATCAACACGTGTGGTGTGTTGTGTGTATGAAATGTTTTCCCAATGTTATGATTCATTGGATCGTATATTTAAAGAGACGCGTGGTAAACATCACATCAGAAGGTCATTGGGGTCACGTCACGTAGACCACAGCATCCCACGTGCGCTTCAACATGACGTGACCTTATAGATTGATGATAATGTTATGTTCTTCATTATCCATTGACAGCAATTTGTAACTTTATTAATGATATTCACAACGATCAATAAATATATGGACAGCCACCTCTCTTCAGGAATCTCTTGTCTCTTTTACATTTATATATATATACGTAGTACGTAGACTACTATAGTAGCCTACTACGTAGAGAGTTAAAGTAAGAAGAAGAAAAACTGGATATTATAAAAGAAAGTATTAGAGAGTTATGAGGAAATTCAGCTTTCCAGACATGGTGATACACTAGTGAAATATATTACTGGAATTAAGAAGTTTCGCGCCAAAACCATAGACATTTATAAAAAGAAGAAATATGATGCAATAGTATTAGAATAGACGGGACTTCTCATTAATGTAGAAAATGGAGTATTTCCTAATGATAACAAAACGAAGTTATCTTCAATCAATTAACTCGTTTCACAATCATTATAAGTCTGAAGCATAATTGAAATATGATAATCATGTTAGTTTTTCTGCAAATAATACATTGACAATAGCATATTCAAACGATACAAGCTTATAAAACATCCCTTGGCTTGAATCCCTCCTCCTCTTCTTCCCCCTACTCCTCCTCTCGCTGGCCGAGTTCTCATTACTTTTCACTTCAATGATTTTCTCCACCTGGTGCCAGCCATTGTGCCAGACTACCTTTGTAAACCTAATTTAACCTTCATTCATCCTTCCTTCCTTTCCATCCTACCATCACCCTAACCAAACCTAACCCAGGAATCATTTAATATAGGTTGTAATTGATTTAATGCTTGTTAAAATCTAAGGTAAAATCATGTATTGAGAATCTACTACATGCAACCTTCTCTTCTCTGCCTTCCTTCCTGCGCAAACTCAATGCGTACTAGACATTGCAGTGGAATTTTCCCATCTCCATTTTTATAAACTGAAACCCATTGAACAGAGACTTAAGGAGAAGACACAGGAGACTATACCAATATTAACTGTAATAGCATACCATTACACTAGTACAATCATAATACAACTATAGGGTATGGCAATGGTGCTAAAGGACTCCAAGATTATTTTAGTCTTTATGTATACAGGTGATAAGGTTAATAATCGTTCAAACGTGTTGCCTTGCGCGGACTCCACCCCTAAAGAAAACCTCATTGATTTTAACCATACCATAACACGAAGTACAATTAGTATACATGTATAGGGTATGACAATGGTGATTTAAGAGTCAAAGGATGATTCTAGTCTTTAGTTATACAGATGATAAGGTTAATAATTGTTTAAATGTGTTGCCTTGCGCGGGCTCCACCCCTTAGGCTAACCTCATCGATTTTTGCAAGAGCCTTACACTCCTCTGCCGCACTCCCGTCCTGAGCTCAGACGAGGAGGAATATCTTGATTTAACTCCGATTGTACTCCATTTTCCTGACAACCGTACTGGAAAATGTCGCAGAACAGCCAAGTGACAAGTTCTGAGCCTGTGAAAATGGTGGTGAAGTCTAATCAAGCTAGTAATGGAAATGTCCATCATATTGCAACTATTGGTAAGACGTTATTGTGACTGTGTTTTGAGGCGTATTTATGTGTTTCTATGTGATCTGTTGGTTGAGTTATCTTATTTTATTTTATTTTTTTAATATATTAAGAATCGACTGTAAAAGGATGTGCGAGGCTAGGCAACGTTGCCACATCAATTATTCTCACGCTGCCAGGAATGCTGGAAAACACATCCATTTAAAGAACAAAGAAAAATAAATACGTCATTTCACCTTACAACAAGATCCATAATAACTGCGACATACTCCAAACATAACTACTATAACCTATACAATTAATTAATGCAAGACATGGCACTATTCCTACATACCGCGTGGGACATCAATATACAAAAATTAACACCAACTAGAGAATATACAGCCAAACCAAGTCAATAAATCATACAATCATACACCAATAAGCAATTAATGAGGTTATAATACTAATAGATAACTTTAAATCACTATATATATGAGAGAGAGATAGAGAGAGAGAGAGAGAGAGAGGGGGAGAGAGAGAGAGTGACGTCACTAGCTTGGTGGTGACGAGAGCCAACAACAAAATTTTTACCCAGTATTCCTTTCTTTCTCTCTTTATTGAGTTAATTCCCTTCCTCATTAGGTCATAAAATATACTTCTTCCTAATGAAGATGAGTATTACGCCACAGGCTACAGTCCAGTACAGCTATCAGGGTAAATATGGTATTGTATGGTGGTGTGTGGTGTTGACGTGGATGGTGTGTGGTGGTGAGGCTAGTTGTAGATGGCCTGGTATGGTATGGTGATGCTGGGAAGGTGATACCGTTGACTACTTCTATCTATCTCCATGGCGTCTAAATCGGGTTGGTATGGTGGTGGTGGTGTGGTGTGTATGGTGGTGATGTGGTGAGGTGTGTGGCGAGTGCAATATGGTGGTGTGGTGGTGAGATGCGGTAATTGCAATATGGTGGTGGTGTGTGTGGTGAGTGTGGTGTGTGTGGTGAGTGCAATGTGGTGGTGATGGAGTGTGGTGTTGTGTGTGGTAGTGAGGTGTGGTGAGTGCAATGTGATGTAGTGTGGTGATGTATATTATGGTGGTGGTGGTTGTGTGGTGGTGACTATGGTGATGTGATTTGTGATGTCACTGTGGTGTTGAAATCCATTTAGAAAAAATATATATACAAGGATATTAATTTACGCATTCGCCATAATGCTTTAGAGAATTTAAAGTTATATTTTTACATTACGTTTTCCTAATTACAATTCCATCAGTAATTTCTAGTTAGTTACATTATTTATTATTATTATTATTATTATTATTATTATTATTATTATTAATATTATTATTAATAATAATATTATTATTATTATTATTTTTTTTTTTTTATTATTATTATTATTATTACGTGTGTCGAAAATAGTCACGGGGAAAACATGCTGGACGCGCCTTGGGAGACCGTACGTAGGTTATTTTTCTAATTATGCATATGTCTAAATTGATTCAATATTTCCATATATAATCAGTTAAAGGTTATATATTTATTTATTTTTAACCCTACGTGTCGCTGGTCTCAAATAAGTTACATTGGATAGGTAATATAATATCAATAATCGTAAATGATATCGTATATTTATTCTGACACACTTACAACCTCAATATTATTTCCCTGTCTTCAAGTTGCTCATCTGTTCCTCCTTGTGTTGGATACAGGACTGGCAGAGTTAGCACACAGGGAGTACCAAACGGGTGATTATGAAAACGCAGAGAAGCACTGCATGCAACTTTGGCGCCAAGACCCTTCCAACACCGCTGTACTACTGCTGCTGTCATCCATTCACTTCCAATGCCGCCGTCTCGATAAGTAAGTACTCCTAATACTAGTACTACTGCTACTACTTACTATGGATAGAAATGTGCAATAAGTAATAAGGGTTTAAGTAGACTATATTTACTATTATTACTACTACTACTTATAATTGATAAACGTGTGCAAGGGTTTAGATATATTATGTTTACTACTACTACTACTTACAATTCCCCCCCCCCCCCCCCCCCAACATTACAATTACTTACAATTGATATACCGTATATTACCACGTATAAGACGACCTTTTAGCCCCCCAAAACCACCCTAAAAATGAGGGTCGTCTTATATAACAGTAACAAAAAGCGAACCTTAAATTTTGTTGCGTATTGGTAAAGGAAAGCAGGCCTAACCTTAGGCTAATTCCGACGACAGCCTCGGTGCGGTAACTACCGATGTAAATACCTGTATTTAAAACAATTCACATTATAATACGACACTAATAATGTAACATAATTACCATTACCTAAAAATTCACAATAAAATGCCATAAATCCAAGAGAAAAGTCCATAACAATGTAAACATCATGATGCAGCTATTTGTAAAACCTCCGATCAGCAGATCGCTAACGAAACGATTTATAGGTGTGTTCACACCAACCTTTTTTTTTTTTTATCACAGAAGTGCTAAATAACAACATTTAGGATAACATACAATCTTTATTTTTCTATATATTAGTTGTTAGATGCCTTGGCAACTTCAATAACTTTCAGTTTAAAAACTGCTTCGTATTTCCTTCGTTTTGTTGGCGGCTCCATGGGTAGGTTAAGTATAAAAAATATTTAAAGAACTGTATCTGGTTGGCAGGAGAGTTAGGAACAGACTGAATCAAGAGAGAAAAAGAATGAGCTTGTCAGCTGCTTGGAACATTTCGAATAGTTCACCCATATGAACACGCCTTTGTTTACTGCGTTACGATCGACGGGCGAGATTTGTATTTTAAGGGCCGCCTTATACCTCCGATATTAGCTAAAATCATGAAAATTTACTCAGATTTGGGGGGTCGTCTTATCTTTAGGTCGCCTTATACGTGGTAATATACGATAAGTGTGCAATATGTAGGTGGTAGTGGTGAGATAACTGCGTGTTCACATACATAATCTAGTACCACTTATGATTTAAAAAGTGTGTGTAATGATAAGTGTTTTAAGTGGACTTAATTAACTTCTGTCGTGATAATTAAGTGTCTTAATTACTACCACTTATAGAAGGAACAAAGATCTTTTTATTATAGGGAGCGATAACTTACCACAGCCACACACACGCACTTAGATAATATATAAGATAGTGTCATCATCTGGTCTACTACTACTATTACTATCATTCCAATCAATCCTAGACCACTACCACTATCACTACGTTACTTAACACTACTACTAACCTACTATTCAACACCCATTACCACTACTATCCATACTACTACTATTACTACTACCAGATATAATGTCATCATCTTGCTATGGATTATTTCTTAACCTAATCTAACCTAACTAAGTATGTATTTGATCTCTGTTCCTTAGATCTGCTCACTTCTCTATGCTGGCTATCAAACAGAACCCAATGCTTGCAGAAGCCTACAGCAACCTAGGCAATGTGTACAAGGAGAGAGGACAACTTCAGGTAAATAAATTATAATGATAACTTTTTATTTATTTATTTATTTATTTATTTATTTATTTTTTTTTTTATACCATTATAGATAAAGAAACCATGATATGTTCTACTCTCAAGTCTATGTTTGTTATCTTATCTGTCAGTTTTTATCAGTTTTACATTTTCATTTGTTTTTGTTTTTTGTTAATAAGGTAAATGTACTATGTTGCTATTCATCATAAAATGGGCATAATTTTTTCTGGTATCATCTCATTATATATAAAACTACAATGGTCTGTTATCTATTTATCAGTCCATCTCTGAATGCACTAACCGTCTATTCATCATAATATAAAAGTACAATTGCCCGTTATCTATCTATCTACACACACTTTGTACCCATAAGAACACACTCACTTAATGTATTGATAGTAATGTAAGTGTGGCTGTGTTGTGTCCTCGCAGGAAGCCTTGGAGAACTATAGACATGCAGTGAGACTCAAGCCAGACTTCATTGACGGTTACATCAATCTTGCTGCCGCCCTCGTGGCTGCCAATGACATGGAACAAGCAGTGCAGGCGTATGTGTCAGCCCTTCAGTACAACCCTGTGAGTATTAAGTTAGGTTAGGTTAATGTGTACTAATAATTATTTAAGAATGGTTAGGTTAGGTTAATGTGTACTAATAATTATTTAAGAATGGTTAGGTTAGGTTAATGTGTACTAATAATTATTAAAGAAAGCTAATGATTGGTTATTTTAAGTTAGATTAAGTTAAGTTAATGCATACTAATAATTGTTTAAGAAACCTCATCAAACCTTATGACATTATATACTATGTTAGAGAATAATTGGTTATTTTAGATCTTCCTTTGACTTTAATTTCTTCCCCTTTCAGGAACTCTACTGTGTTCGGAGTGACTTGGGCAACCTTCTCAAAGCCCTTGGAAGATTGGATGAGGCAAAGGTATGCACCGTTCCCAACCCCTGAGGCCTTGTTGATGCCTTTATAATTACCACGCCAACCATCTGCAGTATAAGCCTTTCCAACTCTCTCCACCTCTCCCATAGTATAATGCTCCTTCTTATCCTAACCTTCCCTCTCTACCTAAGTCTCTCCTTCACCTTCTCTCTCTCCCAGCAAGATCCAGGACTAGTTTCTCTATCTTAACCTTCCCTCCGCTTCCTTCCTTCCTTCCTCTCCCTAAGTCTCTCCTTCTCTCCCTCTCCCAGCAAGATGCAAGAATAGTTTCTCTATCTGCCTTGGTCTGATCCTCTATCCTTGCCCAAGAAAATACAGTTGACTCCTCTTCTCCTTTGCCCTCCAAGCCAGTAGTTGATTCTGTTGATTCTGTTGATTCTGTCCACATAGAAGTCCACCTTTTGAAGAGTCTAATTAATGGTGGTACGGGAATCACATACATAATTGTCAACGCGTCCAGTATTGATCTTCCTAAACGGATACAAAATTTACATCTGAGGTCGGTCGGATTCACCTCCACTTCAGTCGACCGAAAAGTGTATTGTCAATTGCATATTTGCTTCCACATTCCCTCACCTGTTAGATCTTCCTTGGATGGGATTATTGTTACCACCTCGAACTCTCACTTACTAACCTCGAGGAACTGGGAATCAGGCGAGTCAATGGAAGTATGATGAAACTTTTTCTGGAACTGGTAAGGTGGGGAATGTTGGCCAATGTGGTGATGAATGCGTAACAAAGGGAGACACAGTACTGAGGGAGGACTAGTTACTGTTACTCATCTAAATGTCACAGGGCCGGAAAATGGGTCCTGCTATGGTAGTCTGTCACGCCCAAAGTCCTCCGGCAGTACTGTGTGTCTGCGCCCGCGTACCGAACACACCCGCGTTGATGGGTCTTACAGCCCGTTTGTAATGTTTTGGAGGTTGATAGAGGGTCTGCGCCCTAGACCCTTGCGACTCCACCTTGAGGTTGAGCCAGACTCGTGCCTCCTGGATGCTGAGGCTCGCTCAACACACGGCAGCGCTCGCACGGTTATCCAGGCCTCAGGGAAGCAAGTTGAAAGTTTTGTGCTTGATCTCGTTCTTATCATTAAGGGATTTTGATCTGTTTTGTTTTTGTTTCAGTATTCAAAGGTTTAAATATGACAACATTGAAGGGTTTGAATTTGTTCAGTATTCAAGGGTATAAGTTTATACATCCACTTTTTGAACTTGTACTTAACTGAACTCTATCCTTGAGGACTGGAAAGTTGCGTCACATATATTTGCTTTCTAGCATTGCAGCAGTTTTTTTTTTTTTTATAATACATATCACTGATTGGCTCCGACCTTACTCAGTTCCAAAGAAGAAGTTTGTTTTGCTGTTTTGATAACAAGGACTGTACAAAGATATTGTACAGAAGAAGTTCCTCGAAGTTTCCACCATTTCATATCATTTCATCTCAGACTTTGTCAATAGTCCCCTTTAATCGGTGAAAATAGAGATGCAGATTGTATCTTGACTTTCTGAACTGTGAAGAAATTTACCTTGATGCTTGGGATTTCCTGTTCAATGTACTCAATGTTTACCAAGGGCAAGGCAAGCCAAGCCAAGCCAAGTGCAGTCCAGTGTAGAGTTGTCAAAATGTTGGGAGTTCATTCACAAAACAACTACAATGTTGACCGTGGTGGCAGGTTTGCAGTCACTACCCCTAAAGAGTGTGTGTGTGTGGAGGCTGCACCTTGTACCCAGGATTGAAACCCCAAGCATCCTGGTGTAGAACCGTGCCCACAGCTCTTACTACTAGATACACTAATCACATTTGTTTTTACTTTTCTTCCCTTGGTTGGTCGTAATAGATGTTGAGGCTGTACAGCCCTACTCCTCTCCAGAGGTCATCTTGAAGAAGCCTTCGTTTATCCTGGACACTTAAGATGTAGGTGGACCAGCTGGGAAGGACCTCTTAAGGGTTTGTATATTGAGGGAAGGCTGGAGCAAAGTTGTGTGTTGGGTCACGCGTCTCTCTCCAGGTATGGTTATGTTTATGTGGCACCCAAACAGACTTAGAGTTAGCGCCCTTCTCAGGAAACTCAGTTAGCCTCCGAAACAGCTGCCATCATGGGTCAATGGAACGCAAGATGGGAGGGAGACTTCACTAGAATGGGGCTTCAAACTAAACATTGTGTTGGGTTGTCTGACCACTGTTGGAGGCTGACACATTTCATGATCTTAAATGATACAGAGACTCCAAGGGCAGCGCACGCATAGGGCCGTAGGGCAGTAAGCGGGAACGCAATAGGGCGGACCCTCTCTTTGTCAACGCTCATGGGCGTGCGCGGAGTAATAACAGTCACACCCTAATACTCAACAAAACGGCAAATTTCTCGAGGCACAATCTGACGTCCACGCACCCATCAGCCCCGGCAAGAAGGTCGAGTCGCAAGCGAGCGTTGCAGCGGCGGCATTAGGCGAGCGTGTAGGGCGATAACCTAACACCACATAACAGGCTCTGATCTCCTACCTCTCCTTTACTCCTTCCCATCGACCAGGCTTGCTACCTCAAGGCTATAGAGACCAGACCGGACTTTGCTGTAGCCTGGAGCAACCTGGGCTGTGTGTTCAATGCCCAAGGAGAGATCTGGTTGGCTATTCATCACTTTGAGAAGGCGGTGGCACTCGACCCAAACTTCCTGGATGCATATATCAACCTGGGAAATGTGTTGAAGGAAGCACGGATCTTTGACAGGTAATGTGTGATTCTATATTGATGTTGCTTGTTTATGTGTACGTGTGTGTGTGTGTTGCATGTGTGTGTAGACTTTCCTATTCTTCTCCCTCACTTACCTATTCTTGAGTTTAATGTAGTAATATAGAAAGGTGGAAGGTAAGTATATATATGTGATTGGATACTAAGATATATAATAGTTTAGTGTAGTTTGATGTTATGTGTTTAGCTGCATCTATATTTATGGTGAGGTGTGTCTTGGGTGGGTGTGAAGTCATTATGTAAGTGGAAGCAGATGGATAACAGGCGGAAGGTCATGTCAGGTCAGGTCAGGTCAATCCAGTCTAAGCTAGATGGTGTGTCGTGTGGAAAAAGTGTTCAATTATTCAATGGGAAGTTTTGTTTATTATTAACATCATCATTATGTGTTTTGTGGATGGAGAGAAAGTGTTTATTTATTCAGTGGGAGTTTTATTTATTATTAACATTATTTATCTATTGACTGGTGATTGATTTCTGATATGTGAACCGTGTCTTCACTTGCACTGCTAGTTTTTAGTTGTTTATTAATATCTGTTGTACCTTCATTATTACCTTAATTGCCTTCATTATTACCTGTCTACTGTCTATCTATCTTCACTCTTTCGTCTTGTTGTTTTTCCACTATCAGTCTTGGAACATTTTATTTTATTTTATTTTATTTTATTTTATTTTTTTTTTTTTCACCGTCCCTCCCTTCCTTTCCTCCTCATATCCTCCCTTCCCTTCCCTTCCCTTCCCTTCCCTTCCCTTCCCTTCCTCCTTATGCGAGAATTAACAAGTATATTCGCTCAATTCTTATCCCTTTCACTTGTAAACTGTGTAATACTTTGCCTTATTCTATTATTCAACTATTATTCCACTTTTCCACAACTTGAAATCCTTTAATAAGCGACAAGAACCAAGATAAATTCATAAACGCGCAAACCTGGATCACCTGCGTCTATTAATTCCCTTGTCAAAAATTTATTACATTATCTATTGTTTTGAGGAAGATTAGTTTAGGTTTTCTATATAAAGTCTTTCAAAATGTATCAACTTATTGCATAAATTTTAGGTGTGTGTGTGTAGCTGTAATCTCTGTTTTTAGTGTGGAGAGTAAGATAATAATAATAATAATAATAATAATATGTATTGCCGTAGGATTAGAAGCTTTGGCAGTAGATTCAGAACCATTATTTTATGTGTTGTGTACAGGGTGAGACAAAAAGCCTGTGTGTTTTGGCTGCACTGTAAAATGTATATTTATTATTTATATATTATTATTTACATTATTAGGAGATTAATGAAGAACTATAAGAAGGGAAGGGAAGGCTAGTTTAAATAAATGTATGTCTTATTTATACATATATTATTTACGTTATTAGAAGATTGACGAAGAAGGGAAGGGAAGGAAAGGTCAGTTCAAATCTAAAAGTGTTTATATATATTTAAACTCCTTTCTTTAATAAGTTCATCATAGGAATTTGTAAATAGATAATATTGAAGGCTAAAACCAAGTATTTTTAAGTCGACCAGTGGAAGGAATGCAAGAATGGAAGTTCGAAAACTGGAAAAAGGCCAAAAAAAAAAAATAATAATAATTCTAAAATTTACTATTGAAATAGAGGAAATTTACTGATATAGGTGCAAGACAAAAAAAAAAAAATCGGAATTGACTCCTTGTTGTATGTTTGAATGAATAACTTAAGCTTGTGATTCTGCTTGTGTTTGTACCATAGTTACATTTGATTCTTAATTGATATGCATTTTGTAATGACCGAATACATGAATTCAACCACATGTTACAGAATGGCAGGGAAAAAAAAAAATAATATATACTTTATTTTTTCTTGTGTAATACAGTAAAGAAACTTGCTATTTTAATCCGTTATATATTATTATTTATGCTATTCAAACCAGGATTTATTTAAGTAATTAATAAAGATATAGTATATGTCATAGATATATTTAAACTTTGCTTCTTCAAGTATGTACATCAATATTATGCCTTCAGTACCTCACTAACTCAACTTTCCACATACTTTCATACACTAACTAACCTCTTATACATTCAAGTTATGTCTCAAAAACCTAACTCAACTTTCACACATTCTTTCACACACTAACTAATATTTTATACCAAAACGTCAGATCATTAGTAAAGTTGTAATTATTTCACTCAATTTAAATCAATCATCATCAATGCAGAGGCTATGGTAACACTGCAGAAGAATATGTAGTTGGTAGCACTGTATTGTAGCCTCACTTTCACCGAACATGACCTCAAGAAAGTGACTCATAAGGTTACTCACTCATGCAAAGGGAACACTTTCTCTTTCTCTTTTTTGACGAGTAGTATTCATTCACTTGCTCAAAACTAACCTGTATGTACTTCAAATTAAATTAAAACATGCATTCTTTCTCACATACACACACATACACATACACATACATACACACATCTATCTTGAAAGGAAAGCGAAAACAGCACCAGTAACAGAGGCGTGATAGTATGCGTGTGTGTGTGTGTGTGCACTCGGCATGTGTTGTGTGTGTTTGCAAGAAACTTTTTGCTATGGAGAATGAAGGAAGATTTAGTTGAATTAATTAACTTTTTCATTTTATTATTACGTATTATTCATTTTTTTTCTTCGTCATTTTTTTTTTCCGCCAGTGTATTTGAATGTGGAAGTTGCATTTTTCATTTTGTGTGTAGAGTGTGTTTTGTTTTGTCCGTTTGCCATGGTAGATTTTGTCCTTTAGAGCAACAGTTCGTCCCAGTGAGTGTTTGTTCATATTTAACTCAATCCATAATATCAATATGAAATTATGTCATGATGAAATACTAGTGAAATAGTCTTAACCAGGCTAACATAACACCCAAAATGAGGCATGTGGATCTCTTATACTGAGGAATATGAGATAAGTCATAATAATAATAATAATAATAATAATAATAATGATTCTATATGATAACTGTACTGTACTGTAATGAAAAAAAAAAGACTGACACACTTTGCTGTACACACATGTTGAGAATGTAATACAAAGTGCTTGGGAAGTATAAGGAAAGTGGAGTAACACAATCCTCTATTGTCTCACTAGGTCTGACAAAGGATAATGTAGTGGAATGCAAGAGTTCATGACACGACTATTTCCCGGAGAATGGCAATCGGAAAGCAGTTATCAATATAAACAAAAAAACTGGTTCATGAGATCATTAAATCAAACCAGCGACCCCCTTGTAGTTAAGACACAGATAAACGAGGTGTATCGTCACACAACAAGGTCGTTAAAGACATTAATTAACGAAGGAGGATGAATAAATAAAACCTCACTAGGGTTGACGTGAGATGAGGTCAGGTTGGAGGAGTGATGTAGAAGGTTAGGCGGCCGGCTGCCTCCTGGACGGCTCTTGGACAAACCCGTAACAGCTATGTATTAGGAGGAAAGTTTTGTGTCAAGTCTACAAGAAAAGTTCAAGGCTGCTTCTGGTGGTGGTGGTGGTGGTGGTGCTGTTGTTTGACTCTATCTTCATGAATCTGCTTTTTTCCTTGCCTGTCCTCTCCTCTTCTCTTCTCTTCTTTTCTCTCTTCTCTTCTCTCTTCTCTTCTCTCTTCTCTTCTCTTCTCTCCTCTCCTCTCCTCTCCTCTCCTCTCCTCTCCTCCTCTGTGTCGGTGAGATGCTGGCTCTTGTACCTTCCTTAACTTGACTCCAGTGTTTGTTGTGCTTCATTTCTGTTCCTGAGGTCTTGTTAGGTTAGGTTTGAGTTAAGTTGAGTTGATTCCTGTTGAGGTTTTAAGTCTTGAGTTGATGATTGTGTAATATCCTGTCACTCCAAATGTAACTTTTCACTATGTATGTAATGTGTGAAGTGTCTTGGTTTTGCATAATTCTTCACTATTTTTTTGACTTATTAGGTAGTGTGGTGTGTATCTGCATTATGTTGATAGTATTATAACATTGTATTACCTCAAGTATCGCATGTGTGAATGAGTTAGTTAGTTAGTCGGTTTTTGACGTATGTGAATTGAGTATAGCAAGAGATTTTTATTTTAGTATTATTATTGTGCTTGTACTAAAGGTTTCCCAAAGGATGAGTGCAAGTGTTCTCTGCAGCATTGGATGTCATAAAGGCTTCATTGCATGGTGTTAGAATAAGTTTTCAATAGTTACTTTGAATCCATCCAGTCAGTGAAGTAATATTTTTGATTTTGATTTTTATTTATTTTTTATTTTTATTGAAGTCCAACCAACCTTTTCTTTGTTAGTATTATAAATGATGATGGAGTCAGACCGTATACTTAAAGTTAGACTAAGTCCTAGTATGCAATAGTTAGTTGAATCCCGTGTTGTCTCATTATGAAATACATTCTTGTGTGTTTAATGTTTCCTCAACATTCTAAAATTGAATTGTTTGTTTTGTAATATTTGAACTCATTTTGTCTTCTTCCATAGCTAAGTTAGATGGTATCAAGTGTTATTTTAGTGCAGTTATTATTCATTCATATATATATTATTTTTATTTTATCTGGTAAATTAGTCTTTATGTTTGTTTGTTAGCAAAGGAATCTATATATCTGTTCGTTTTACCTGTCAAAAAGAACTTATGTTTTGTGTTCTAGCCAACCAATAAGTGTATATTGTACATGTATTGATGGTAAGTTTATATATATATATAACAGTTGAGTGAGTAGTGTGTGTGTGTGTGTGTGATGCCGTGCCGTGCCGTGCCGTACTCAAGCAGACGTGAGTGTTTCAATCTTCCTGAGGGTCGGTGGCAGGTAGAGGAAGTCAAGCGTTACTTAGCTGAACATCACATTACAGGTGACTTAACATAACACAATGAGTGCTACACACGACAACAACAACAACAACAAGTGTGTGTGCACGTGTGCGTCACAACACAACCAGAACACGCAATAACACTAAAATAAAAAACCAAACCCCATGTTCTGCGGCGCCTCAGTGAAATGTTCTGCATTGCTACAACGAGTGAGACGTGCCGCGTGATGCCAACGATGGGCCGCTACGTGAACAGAACTATATACCATCTCAGACTTGGCTGATACACACTGCCATGACACCTAGGAAGTGCCAGTGCCTATAATGGACTACCAGTGTGTCGTTGTTTACACCATAGTGAGCATTGCGACCCCAGACGAAGATGTACAAACGATAACGCAGAAAAATGGATGTCTGGGATGTGTAACAAGGGTCGTTAAAAAGCTGAGTATTGTTATGAGTACACTGTGTTGTTATTGTTAGGGTCAAATGATGTGTGTGTGTGTGTGTGTGTGTGTGTATGTATGTATGTAAGTAGCAAACATTTTATATTTGCCTTTTTCTACTGCTTTTCTACTCCATATAAGGATAAACATTGGTTAAATCTTTTTTTTTTTTTTTTTTTTTTTTTATTTTTTTTATTTTTTTTTATATATATATATATATATATATATATATATATATATATATATATATATATATATATATATATATATATATTGTATTGAATTATGTTATTTTAGGTATAGTTTGAGGTGCTGTTGGCAATTGCATTATTTTGTTATTGTGTGTACGTGCCTGTGTAAACGAGAGAGAGAGAGAGTGTACGTTGTTTATGTACAATTTAAATGGGTATTAGTTATAGTAGTCATTTAACATATAGATCCATTTTAATACTCCTTAGTTAAGTATAGATACTATTATGTTAGGAACCATATAGTTTTGTCTACTACTACTACTATTCATCCTTCCTAAAGCCTTCAGGTCATAAACTAGGAATTATTAACTAACTAACTATTAACTAGGAATAATTAACAGTGGCAAGAGGTGGTTTAAATTTCTCACATCACTTATTTCTTCCTTACATTGACTATTAACTAACTAACAATTAACAGTGTCGAGAGGTGATACAAATTCTCACCTCCCTTGTTTTTCCTCCCTCCAGGGCCGTTGCAGCATACCTCCGCGCCTTGAACTTATCTCCAAACCATGCAGTTGTACACGGAAACCTGGCCTGTGTCTACTACGAACAAGGGTGAGCCACTACCCTTTATTAGGTTAGGTTAGGTTAGGTTAGGTTAGATTAGGTTAGCCTTGCCTTGCCTTGCTTTTATTAGACTATCAGATTATCTTGTCTATTATGAGCAAAGTTAGGTAAGGTTGTTTGAAAGTATATAAATCACCGAGATTGTATGTATGAGTGTGTTTATGTATTATTATTGTATTTACAGTCTCATTGACCTGGCCATTGACACGTACCGGCGCGCCATTGAGCTGCAGCCTAACTTCCCTGATGCTTACTGCAACCTGGCCAATGCACTCAAGGAGAAGGGACAGGTAAGTATGTGTGTGTGTGTGTGTGTGTGTGTGTGTGTGAGTGTGTGTGAGAGTTGTAGGAGAATGGATCAATGTTATATTGCTTTGTACTCTATCTAACCTAACCTGCTTCTTCTTGCCTCTCCTCCTTGTCCTTGTTCAGGTTAGTGAGGCTGAGGAATGCTACAACACAGCCCTGCGCCTCTGTCCCACCCACGCCGACTCTCTCAACAACCTGGCTAACATCAAGAGAGAACAGGTGAGTTCCACTACTACTACATACACTAAGGATAAATAAATAAATGAATATAAAGCAAGGTTACACTTAACAACACACTAAGAATACACAGACACAAGGGAGGCAGATTAATTAACAAATATTACCCAGGGAAAGGAAAGGAATAAATCACAATACTATTAGAAAACAGTTACCTTTAAGAACACACAAATTAAAAAAACAGAGAATAGACATGGAATACACAGACATGAGAGAGGGAGAGAGAGGGAGGACATACACGAGAGAGAGTAACAAGGGAGAGATAGATTAACCTAACCACCTCCTCCTCCACCTCCTCCTCCTCCTTAGGGTTACACCGAGGATGCCACTCGTCTGTACCTCAAAGCCTTGGAAGTGTTCCCTGAGTTTGCGGCCGCACACTCCAACTTGGCGTCCATCCTACAGCAGCAAGGCAAGCTTAATGAAGCCCTCATGCACTACAAGGAAGCTATCCGCATACAGCCAACCTTTGCTGATGCTTACAGGTCAGTCAGTCAGTCTGGAACTTTGTATTTTATTTTATTTTATTTATTTTTTTTAAGGCAAGCAGAAATAGGGTAAAAAATATATATATATATAAAAAATCTTACTTGCTTGGATGCTTACAGGTCAGTCAGTCCGTAACTTTGTATTATTTTTATTTATTTATTTATTTTTAGTATACATGACCTTACTTGACCTTGTGTTTACCGTGACCTTGCCTACAGTAACATGGGCAACACCTTGAAGGAGATGCAGGACATACAAGGTGCCCTCCAGTGCTACACTCGTGCCATCCAGATCAACCCAGCCTTTGCCGACGCTCACTCCAACCTTGCATCCATCCATAAGGACTCCGGGAACATACCAGAAGCTATTCAGGTGAGGGGAGAGGGAGAGGAAGAGGGGGAGGGGGAGAGAGAGAGAGAATGATAGAGGAATAGATGAAATGAATGAAGAGAGAAGGAAGGAGGGAATGGAGAGGAAGGATGAATGAAGAAATAATACCACAACTAGAGAGGGAAAGAGAGAGACTACTTGTGTTAATTGAGAGAGAGAGAGAGAGAGAGAGAGAGTACATACATATATTCAATCATACATAAACACTGAATCCTACCTCCTTTCCTCCCCAATAGTCATACCGAACAGCACTGAAACTGAAACCAGACTTCCCTGACGCCTACTGTAACCTCGCTCACTGTCTACAAATCGTGTGCGACTGGACTGATTATGATGCCCGCATGAAGAAGCTGGTAGCCATCGTAGGGGAACAGCTGGAACGTAATCGCCTGCCCTCAGTCCACCCTCACCACTCCATGCTGTACCCGCTCTCACATGAATACCGGCGCGCTATTGCTAACCGTCACGCCAACTTGTGTATGGAGAAGGTGGGTGGATCAGGTTGTAGTAGTGGTGATGGTGGTGAAAGATATTATTGATGTGGTTAAGTGTTAGTTAGTAAGTTAAGGATGAGAGTTATAATTTTGTTCAGTATTAATTAAATTGACAGATCATCTTTTTCCCACAGATCAATGTTTTACACAAGCAGCTTTATATGTTAATTAGTTTGTTAAGTTAATTAGTCAGTCAGTCATTTAGTTAGCTAGTGAGTGAGTGAGTTAGTTAATTTAGTATGTAGTTAATATAACACAATAGTGCATCATTAATGAAATCAACAGATCCTCTCCCTCCAACAGATCAATGTCCTACACAAGCAGCCGTACAAGTATCCAATGGAACTTAGCTCAGACGCGCGCCTCAGAGTAGGTTACGTCTCCTCGGACTTTGGGAATCATCCAACCTCACACCTCATGCAGAGTATTCCCGGCATGCATGAGAGGGTCAATGTGGAGATATATTGCTATGCTCTCAGTCCTGATGATGGAACTGCTTTTAGGTGAGTTTAGGGTACACTTTGTTTTTTTTTATTTATTATTATTTTCATTTAGTATTTTAAGGTTTTTCATTAATTATCTTTGTTATTCATTATTTTTGGTCTTTCACAAATTATCGTTTTATCATTCAGTATTTTCTTTTATTCATACATTTTCATAATAATTCAGTTTCTTTCTCTGGTTCAAACTCTAAATTCGTCACCATTAATACACTTTCCAAACACCTCATTTATTTACTTACATACACACACACACACACACACACACACACACACACACACACACTAGTCTACAGCGTGTATACTTTTCGTCCCGTACAGGAGTAAGATTGCCAGAGAGTCCGAGCACTTCGTTGACCTCTCACAAATCCCCTGCAACGGTAAGGCTGCCGACCGCATCAACCAGGACGGCATTCACATCCTTGTCAACATGAACGGCTACACCAAGGGGGCTCGTAATGAGATCTTTGCCCTGCGTCCGGCTCCAATTCAGGTGAGGAAAGCAAGACACTCTTCCTAATTGTATATAAAGATTGACTATTAATAATCTGGCATAAGCAAACAGGTAATTCTGGATACAGCGCCATCAAAACATAAACATAAACAGTGCCTCCCAGAATGTGCTCTGAAATTCATGCTGGATAAGTGATGGAACCAGAATATTGATTGCCGGATTATTGATAGTCAACCTGTATTCTAGGCTATATTTATTTATGTATTCATTTTATTTATTTATTTATTTATTTATTTTTTTTTTTCTACTCTGCATGGAAAATTTGAAGCATTAATTTTGTACCTTGCTATAAAACCTGTCTTCTCTTCTGTCCAGGTGATGTGGTTAGGTTACCCCGGCACCAGTGGAGCTCCCTTCATGGATTACCTCATCACAGACCGCATCACCTCCCCTGTGCGTGTGGCCTCACAGTACAGCGAGAAGCTTGCCTACATGCCTGACACATTCTTTGTAGGCGATCACAGGAATATGTTCCCCCACCTTCAGGAACGGGTACTGCTCGAGTCTGTGGTGAGTAACCTAACCTATACCTACTGTGTTTATATATGGGAGTGCATAGAGTGTTGAATCCCTTCTATACTTACTGTGTTTATATAAGGTAGTGCAGAGAGAGAGTTGAATTAAACACATAGGATTGTATAGGATAACTGTTTAGCCTCAACTCAACACCACATAACACAACACCACTCCTTGTCATCACCAGGACAACCCTAAGCTGCTGAACAGTGACAACATCAAGGACAACGTGGCACTCATCAACACCACTGACTTGAACCCCGTCATTGAGAGTGCCGAGATGCTCACCGTCAAGGAGTTGGTGAAGCCGGCTACCACTCGGGACAGTGTGGAGGTGGCGGTCACAGTGGCTCAGCTCCCTTCAACGGCCCCAATTGAGGTGACCTTTGACCTTTGTTACATTCACTAAACTCTTCTTCTTTCTAAGTTAAAAAGTAGACTTAAAAAAAACGATTATTATTACGTCTGCTTTCATCTATATATTTTCTCTGCGTCTGTTCTGGTAAGTGTAATTAATGACCTTGCATTTCCTCCACAGTCAATGATCCAGTCTGGCCAGGCCCAAGCTACTGTCAATGGCCTGGTGGTACAGAATGGTCTTGCCACAACACAGATGAACACCAAGGCAGCCACAGGGGAAGAGCCGCCTAAGAATATCCTCATTACCACCAGGAAGCAATATGGACTCCCTGAAGATGCTGTTATCTACTGTAACTTTAATCAGCTGTACAAGATTGATCCTTCTACTCTGCAAATGTGGTGTAATGTAAGTCTGTTGTTGATCTTCTTTATAGTGTTTAATAAGATGTATTGAAAGGGTGTTAGTTGAGGTGATGTGCTTCCTTCCTTCCTTTCTTCCTTCCTTCACACACTTACTTGCACTGTACTATCCTTTCTCTAATTCGAGTAGTTATATTAATACTGCCTTGGCAGGGACCCTAGAGTCTATTACTGTTTGTGTTCCCTTGTAAGTAAACCTTGTTGTGTTGTGTTGCCAGATCCTGAAGCGTGTACCCAAGTCTGTGGTGTGGCTGCTGCGTTTCCCTGCCCACGGTGAGACCAACATCCTGGCCCAGGCACAGCAGCTTGGCGTGGGTCCCGGCCGCATCATCTTCTCTAACGTGGCCGCCAAGGAGGAGCATGTCCGGCGTGGCCAGCTGGCTGATGTGTGCCTGGACACTCCTCTGTGCAATGGTCACACTACTGGTGAGACTGACTGATTATATTGTACCTACCAGGATGAATGATTATATTATTATCACCTCTTGACTAACCCATCATGTCTCCTGGTATATACTCCTATGTTATTATGTTTGAGTGGTTCCTGGATTAGTGGTTCATTGCTTGGTTCATCCCCACCAGGTATGGATGTGCTTTGGGCTGGAACACCTATGATCACACTGTCGGGAGAAACTCTTGCCTCGCGTGTGGCTGCATCTCAGCTCCACTGCCTTGGCACCCCAGAGCTGGTGGCAACAACGCGTCAGGAATACGAGGACATTGCCGTCAAGTTAGGCAATGAACGAGAATAGTAAGGATGCCTAACTTAACTTAACACGCCAGGAATTCGAGGTCAAAGGGTGCTGGCTAAGTGACAACAAAAAACGTTTTTGAAAAATCCCATTTGTCGCCAGACCTTGTAAAGAGAGATAGAGGTTGGAGGTTGAGTTAACATTAGAGGTGTGTTGACTTAGGTGTACTTTGTATCACACTAATTCACCTGTTCCTGTTCCCTTTGCAGCCTGAAGGCCATGCGTGCCAAGGTGTGGGATGCCCGCGCTGAGTCACCTCTCTTTGACTGCAGGACCTACGCCCACAACCTGGAGCAGCTGTTCAAACGCATGTGGGAAAAGCACTCCATGTCACAAAAACCTGACCACATCACCGAGTGGTAAAAATATATCTGTCTTCACCCAGCCCGGCGAACGCCATTATACAATTTTATTTTTTATTTATTTATTTTTTTTCCACATGTTTATATTTTACTTGCATCCTGTGGAGATTGTATGGAAATTTTTTTGTCATGTACATTTATTATTATCAGCCACTGGATTGTGTGTGTGTGTGTGTGTGTGTTGGTGCCAGAAGGTGCCAGCCAAGTGAAGGAAGATGTGTGTGTGTGCGTGTGGCTGGCAGTGGTTGATTTGTTTTTGATCCATGTCATTGTCGTTCATCTGTCATCATCCATGCGGGTGTTTGGCTGCTGATGCCGTCACGTCACCCGTTAGTCACCCGTTGTCACATGTAGATTGCGTGTCAAAACTAACGTACATAGTTGTCACTTACACATGTGCGCTGTACTCCTGTGTTGATATTCATATTTATTTTTTTATATATAATGCAAGTCCAAAGTCGAGTTTTTCATTTCTTTGGACATTTTATGAAGAGTACACTATTATTATCTTGTTTGATAGGAAGAGGAAGAAGAGGAGGAGGAGGAAGGAAGGGTATGCTAATGATAGGCATATTGTGTACATAGTTGAGTTTCATAGGTTAGATTATCCAAGGCTCAGGATTTTTTTTAATGTTAAAATCTTGGAACAGTCCAAGGAAGGATGACAGTTTGTATAATGTTGACACTTTCTGAGACAATTAAGGACAACAATGTGTGAAGGATTACTAGTTATTGTTAATATTTCATCACCGTTGCGTGAGTCCACATGAAGGGGGGTGCGCGCCCCCTTAATTAAGGAGGCTGCACCGTGTCAATAGCGGTGATTAAACCGCTTTGTAGCTCTGTAAATATTAGACTAAAAATGTCAGTACAGTGCAAGCATTTGAAGGAGTATAATATTGCAAAGTGTTATACATATTAATAGATGAGATTCTTGATAAAAAGATTTAATTCATGTGGTAATGATGATGCCACAGTTAAGTTGAGTTGTCTAATGGCATTGATCAAAGTAATCAAATCAAGTTTGTATTTTGGATTGGAGTGTAGCACAGAATTGATTACTGTGTTGTGTTGTGTTTTCATATTTACAAGTTCCTCGTGTTGGTTAGGCCTAGGAGGGGGAGGGCGCTGTACTACAAAATGTTAGGCAGCAACTGATCCTTCCCTCCCTTAGGCCTTCCTTCACACACTCTCACACTGGGACTTTGAGAGAGAGTCTTAATCATATATTTTTGACTTATTATTATTATAATTTTTTTAATAATACACATTGCCATATTGATCTTTGTGTGGGAGGATTGAGAAAGGTTTGAAGTTTGTATGTAAGTATGTATGTGTGTGTGTGTGTATGGTGGCTGTGAGAGTGGGCTCTGTGACCCTAAGCGGCCTGTGCTCTGGTCATCACCTCTGTGTACACTTTGCTTGCAGGAAATAAAAAAAAGTCAAGGCTTTATCGATCTATTAACTGAACCTTGCGTGTATCTGTGTATGTATTTAGCTAGTTGTAGTATACAGGGCCTGAGCTACACTCTTTTAATCCTGTCTCCCTATCTATAGTTGTCCTGTTTTTCCCTTCAATTGATGTACATTCTTTACCATTATCACCTCTTCCTTCAGTTCATTAAAAGTATCTAGACTTCTTTGGGAAAAACTACTTTCTTCTATCGATCAAGCAAATTACTTCTTGCAATTCTTTCTTGTGTCCTCTTAAATTTCTAGCCTCTCCTTTTATTGTATGTGTGTGTGAGAGAGAGAGAGAGAGAGGTATTGTCCAACGTGCACTAGTGATATTGATTAACTAAACAATGATATCAATCGTTAACATTGATAAGTGTCTGTATATGTGTGTGTGTGTACTTAAAGATGCATCATTTATCCCAAGGTCAATGGACGTGAGAGGGGTGGGTGAGGTATCATCACCAGCATCAGCATCAAGTGTTAGGAGTGGTAGGTTGATGTGGCAAGTGTTATAGTGAATGTGTATAGATATAAGTATACGTGGTGTTACGTGAATGGACGGATGCATACAACACCTGCTATTGTATATTAAACAATCTCTCTCTCTCTCTCTCTCTCTCTCTCTCTCTCTCTCTCTCTCTCTCTCTCTCTCTCTCTCTCTCTCTCTCTCTCTCTCTCTCTCTCTCTCTCTCTCTCTCTCTCTCTCTCTCTCTCTCTCTCTCTCTCTCTCTCTCTCTCTCTCTCTCCAGAATTTTAGAGGGTCATATCGAGGTCATGATTTTCCTCACTCACTGTTAGGGAAGGTTTATACTTTATTATATATATATATATATATATATATATATATATATATATATATATATATATATATATATATATATATATATAGAGAGAGAGAGAGAGAGAGAGAGAGAGAGAGAGAGAGACAGATAGACAGACAAACAGGTCATTATTTTCCTGGCTCACTCTGTTAGGGAAGGTTTATACTTTATTATCTCTCTCTCTCTCTCTCTCTCTCTCTCTATATATATATATATATATATATATATATATATATATATATATATATATATATATATATATATATATATATATATATATATATATATATATATATAATATATATATATATATATATATATATATATATATATATATATATATATATATATATATATATATATAGAGAGAGAGAGAGAGAGAGAGAGTGAGAGAGAGAGAGAGAGAGAGAGAGAGAGAGAGAGAGAGAGAGAGAGAGAGAGAGAGAGAGAGAGAGAGAGAGAGAGAGAGAGAGAGAGAGAAACAGACAGACAGACAGAGAGAGAGAGAATAGATAAAACAAAATAAAAAGGAAATTATTCAATTCTACATTTTTCATTATAAAATGCATTCATAAAACTAATACCATTAATACACTATCAAAAAAAGCAATAATATATATCCTGTTGTTAAGACACGAACACTAAAATCAGCCAATGGGAGAAAGCCAACTCTACTCTATCAGCCACACTAACTACCACACCATTGGCTGAGAATCTGGCGTGGTTCATGCTGGTTGGTCGAGGGGAGGAGCCACGCCCACTTAAGGGTGGAGCCGAGGTGAGGGTGACAGTGTGCGCGCCAGATCGTTTACAGTGAGGGGCAGGTTACCGTCTAGCACAGTCCATTCTATACGAAATGTTGCAGATAAGATACCGTTATTTCTTCCTCCTTCTCGCCCTCCTGTTTGCTGGTAAGATATTATTTTACTATGTTATCCATTGTATATCCTTACCAACTCAGTAAATCGTAGTTAATGGCTGGATATAGAACGAATTCCATGTTTTTAACATACGATATTTTCTTTTCTTTTTTACCGGTAAGCTATTTATTGATATACATATATTTCAATCACTTTTATTACGTTTGTGTTGCTAATTCTCGATAATATTCATGATAAATTGAGATATATGGCTGTTCAATCTTATATTTTCATGTAGATATTATGGTGGTCGTGGTGGTGGAATTTCATTATTATATCAGATTCCAGCCTTATTTTACTGTTAATGAGGGTGTGGAGAGGGTGAATTAAGTGGTAGTGAGGTGGAAATATGAGTGTGGATTGTGTGAGGTGGTGTGGAGAGAGAGATACCGGTCTTGTTATTCACCATGGCCCTGGGGATCACGCGCTGGACTCTCTGGGCCTCTTTTGTGTATGTCGATGTGTGTGCAATGTGCGTGTGTGCGCGTGTGCGTGTGTGTTAGTGATCCATGTGTTTCAGGAGGTGTGTGTGATGTGTGTGTGTGCATATGGGTGTGGAAAGAGATACATAGGAGTGTTATTTACCATGACCTGGGGGATCACGCGCTGTATTATCTAGAACGCTTTTTGTGCATTTCCGCTTTTGTGTATTTGTGTGTGTGTTTGCGCCTATGTGCGTGTGTGTTAGTGATGCATGTGGTGTTTGTGTATATGCAGGTGCGTGTGTGTTAATAATCCTTGTTTTTTTTTTGTTTCAGGAGGTGTGAGGGGTGAGGATGAGGCAGCTGGAGGAGATGACGGCGAGTTTACGATTGAGAGTGACATTGGCTCTGACAGGGAAGGCTCGCGCACAGACGACGGTGTGGTGGCCCGGGAGGAGGAGGCGATCAAACTGGACGGACTCAACGTGGCTCAGGTCAGTGGATGGATGGATGGATGGATAGGTTAATGGATGAGTTTATTATTATTTGTAACATTTTAAGGGTACTGGCTAAGGGACAAAAAAATCCCGCTTGTCGCCAAACCTTGTAAAGAGGACGGTAGGGAAGATAGATAGTGGGTGGGTGGATGGATGGAGATAAGTTTTTTATTTTTGGTAATTGTATGGACTGTGGTGATTATTTGAAGTCGTTTTTATTTATTTTATTATTTTCTTCGCTTATATGTTGTGGAAATTATCTACGCTACGTCCTGAGAGGTAAACACGGGAAGATATTAAAAAGAAAGACAAGAAAATATATATATATATATATATATATATATATATATATATATATATATATATATATATATATATATATTATTTAATTGTCCCTGCATTTTTTCTCATATATCAATGGTTTTTTAAATGCCTGAACAGTTGTATAAATAGAAAGTACTGAATAAGAGTTAGTGTGTATTTTGGCAATGGTTTTCCGGGTAAACTGAGTGTTATCGGGAAAGGTAGTAATGGTTAGTGTTGAAATTGGTGTTGCAGGTTTTAAGCATAATATTATCGCAATGAGATGGAGTATGTTTTCAAATATTTTCTTTATAGTCTTGCAAGGAAGAGGTTTTGCTTACCCTGGTGATAGTCAAGAGGTAGAAGTCAAAACTCATAAGGGATGCCAGTGTCAGTGCCGCCTCTCAGTTTTGTTTCCGTCTCAAACTGGTCTTTTTTTTTTTTTTTTAACCTTAACTGATACTTTTTACTCCATTTGTCTACAGTTATCACAATAAGAGTCCACCTTTTTAATATACCGAGGTGGAGATGAATGATAAAAACTAACCTAACATGCATATTTTTTCTTTCCAGATGAAAGAACTCAGAGAGAAGGCTGAAAAACATGTCTTCCAAGCCGAGGTGAACCGTATGATGAAACTGATCATCAACTCTCTCTACAGGAACAAGGAGGTAAACACTTGTAATAATAATAATAGTAGTAATAAATTTAGATCCGAAGGCATAGGAAATGCAAACGGATAAAGTGAGTATAGATAGTATAGAGAATTAAATTATTATAATAATACTGATATTAATGTTAATCATAATAATACTAAAAGATAACTTTCTAACCTCACTTCAATAAAAAAAATCTAAATGCTTTGTCATGCCCATACATACAAAATATAGATATACTTAATTTCTTCTATATTCACTGTTCTTAAAGCTTTCAGTTATACTCAATACAATATTCCTATAACCCTGTCTGCATTATTGAACTCTATTCCTATCCTTCATTTTCTTTGTCTTATATTTTTTCAGATCTTCCTGCGAGAGTTGATCAGTAATGCTTCAGACGCCCTGGACAAGATCCGTCTTCTGTCCCTCACTGACAAGGATGAACTCTCCACCAACCCTGAAATGGTCATCAGAATCAAGGCCGACAAGGTAAGCTTAAGTTCAGTTTCTTCCTTCTATTAGATGAGACCTACACTGTGAATAGAGACTATAAACCAGTCTTAAAATTAATATTAAAACTGGTTTGTAATATATTTTTCCCCCTTAGGATAATCACGTCCTGCACATCACTGACTCTGGTCTCGGCATGACCCGGAATGACCTGGTCAACAACCTTGGGACCATCGCCAAGTCCGGCACTTCAGAGTTCTTCTCCAAGCTGCACGACTCTGAAAATGCTGACCAGGTATGCATCACTAACTAGTATAAGTGATTTGACTTGCTTAATGCACTAAATAAATAGTCTAAACCATTTTTTGACAAGGCATTCTGACTTTTTCAATCTGTAAATTCCTCTTTTTTTTAATCTGTAAATACAACCTTTTTTTTTTCCATAGGAGCATGTTTTTTTTTACCATAATTCTGACTTGTGTCTTTTTCAGGCTAATGACTTAATTGGTCAGTTTGGTGTTGGGTTCTACTCTGCCTTCCTTGTGGCTGACCGTGTGGTGGTGACGTCCAAACACAACACGGACAAACAGCAGATCTGGGAGTCTGATTCCGCTGAGTTCTCTGTGGTGGAAGACCCTCGTGGAGACACCCTGAAGAGAGGTGAGTTAGCCTGGGGACTCCAAGGGGAAAGAGAAACCTCTATAATAGTTTGTGTTGAAAGATTGAACTCTCTATAGTATTGGTAGACATTATGCTAGTTTGAGTTGATAGTTTGAATGCATTTAATGGAGTGAAATGAAGCTTAATTTCTTTTCCATTCCTTGATGACTCACACTGATATTGTTGCTGTATTTTTTCCATTAATTAACTTTCCTTCATAAATATTAGTGTTAAAAAATTTATCTGATGTTAGTCTAGTTACATCCAGCATTGTACAAATTTAACTTGGTGTGTTTTTCTTATTTTCAGGAACCACCGTATCTCTGCATTTGAAGGAGGAAGCTTACGATTTTGTAGAGGTGGACACCGTCAAGAACCTCGTTAAAAAATACTCCCAATTCATCAACTTCCCTATTTACCTGTGGGAGTCTAAGACCGAGGAGGTGGAGGAGCCTTTAGACGAGGACGAAGTGGAGGAGGAGGAAAAGGAAGAGGACAAGGTAGATGAGGATGAAGAAGGCAAGGTAGAAGAAGAGGAAGATAAGGAAGACAAACCTAAAACCAAGAAGGTATCTAAAACTACATGGGATTGGACTCTAGTTAATGACGCCAAACCCATCTGGACGAGGAAGCCGGCTGAGATTGAAGACTCTGAGTATAATGAGTTCTACAAAACATTGAGTAAAGACACCAAGGATCCACTGGCCAAGACACATTTTATAGCTGAGGGAGAGGTCACCTTTAAGTCACTCCTGTTTATCCCGGAGGTCCAGCCCAGCGAGTCCTTCAATAAATATGGAACGCGTACGGATAATATTAAGCTGTATGTGCGTCGGGTCTTCATCACTGACGATTTCCAGGTTCGTGTGTGTGTGTGTGTGTATGTATATGAGACTTGATATTTTTTTATTTAATTTTTTATTCGGGTATTGTTTGGTTGGATAGTTTAACATTATATCCTTTTCACTTTTCCTCCTCCCATTCCTCCCTTTTCCTCACTCCTTGTTCCTCTTATCTCCCTTTTAAAACCTCCACCTCACTTTACCTCCTTCCTTCCTCCCTCCCTTATACTCCTCAATCACTTCCTAATCTAACTAAACTTTACTAAATCTAACCCTTTTCTTCCTCCCTCCCAGGACATGATGCCAAGCTACCTAAACTTTGTCCGTGGTGTGGTAGACTCTGATGACCTTCCCCTCAATGTGTCGCGTGAGAACCTACAGCAACACAAGCTCCTCAAGGTGATCAAGAAGAAGCTGGTCCGTAAGACTCTAGACATGATCAAGAAATTAGAGCCTGAAGAGTACGAGAAGTTCTGGAAAGAGTTCTCGACTAAGTAAGTGAATTTGTATGTCAGTGTGTGTATCTGTGTCTGTGTGTGTGTGTGTGTTTAGAATTGCAAGTAGTGTAAGTAAGTGTTTTTCTGAATATATTGTGACCAAGTTTTATAGTTTTCTGATTCAACATTACAATTCTTTTATTTATTTATTTTGTGTTTTGAAGATAAATATTGTCGCACTTTTTTTTTTGTGTCTTTGCTTTCTAATTCTCTATTTCTTCACAGCCTCAAGTTGGGTACCATTGAAGACTCTGCCAACCGCACTCGCCTTGCTAAGCTGCTCAGATTCTTCTCCTCGTCCTCTTCCGGAGACAAGATGGTTTCCCTCTCGGACTATGTTGAGCGCATGAAGGAGAAGCAAGAACACATTTACTACATGGCTGGAGCTTCCAAGGCAGAGGTGAGCTTACATCTACCTTTCTGGGTTGACGGTTTATATTGTATTGATATAATTATACGTGGAAGAGTGTAATATTTCCCTTGCTACATACTTGGCACGGTTTCCCTGCAGGTTGAGAATTCTCCCTTCGTTGAGCGTCTCCTGAAGAAGGGTTATGAGGTGCTGTTCCTGATCGAGGCCATTGATGAGTACGCCATCAACGCCATCCCAGAGTTTGAGGGCAAAAAGTTCCAGAATGTAGCCAAGGAAGGGCTCACCATTGACGAGGGAGAAGGTGCTAAGGAACGCATGGAGGAGCTCAAGAAGGTGTACGAGCCTCTTACTAAGTGGCTGAGTGAGGAGGCGCTGAAGGACGAGGTGAGTGTGAGGGTGGAAGGTGGAGTCTGTCTTTTAGGTCATTATAAATTTTTTAGATTGGGGAGTTTAATGTAATCCTTAATATGTTTTTTGATTTTTGTTATGCCAGTGAGGAGAGTTTTTAAATTTAAGTCTGGTACAAGTTTTGATTTAAATTATAACATGGGTTTTTTTAGCATAAACTTTAAGCTCTGTCAATTTAAGTGTTAGTTTTTAAGTCAAGATTTATTTTAGGTACATTAAAATTTATGCACTGAATATATATACAACTATTTAAATGCTTGAAGGTCTAATGGTTGGTAGATGGTAGTGCTTATATCAACTTTCTCTCCCTCCTCAATGACTGTTCTAATGCAAACTAAAACTAATGGCTAGGAAGGTCCCAGCCAACTCTTCACAACTCTTAATAATAATAGCTACCCACCTCTACAATATTCATGGTTTTCTAAGGCAGTAACTGGTCTCTTTATATTCATTTTACTTTGTCTAGCTAGTCTGATGGCTATTAAAAAAGCTATTTGGATCCTCACAGTCCATCTCTTGCATTTCTTACACATTCTGAAATATTCATGTATTGCTACCTTGTTCCTCTTGCATTTTGTATCCCATTTCTGTGATATTTCTCCTGCATTTCCACCCCCATAACCGGTCCTTGCCACACACTTGACAGGTTTCGAAGGCAGTCATTTCTGAGAGGCTGTCGGACTCTCCGTGTGCCCTGGTGGCCAGCATGTTTGGTTGGACAGGGAACATGGAACGCTTGGCTATATCTAACGCTCACCAGAAGACCCACGACTCTCACAGGGAGTAAGTCTTTGCATGGGTGGTTGTCTTGTCTTTCCTTTCCTTCTACGGGTACAAAGGTTCTCGGTGCTTTGGTAACTGCTGGCATGGAGGTAAGGCTGGAGAGGTGCATGAGTTAGGAACATGGTTGGTGTTGGTAGTTATAGAAGCCACACCTGTGCTCCTTAGATCATGAAGGCAGAGGTTGGAGAGAGGTTGGCAGGCTCCCCTTGTGCTCTCATCTCCTCTAAATTCGGATGGACGGGGAACATGGAGAGAATAGTGACCTCGCAGACCCATTCCAAAGCTAATGATGTCCAGCGCAGGTAAGTGTTGTGGTGTTGTTAGGTCAGATGGAGGTTAAGTAATGTTTATATATAGAGTTATTGACTAAAT
The DNA here is from genome assembly GCA_036785275.1 of Cancer borealis. NCBI lineage: Eukaryota > Metazoa > Arthropoda > Malacostraca > Decapoda > Cancridae > Cancer > Cancer borealis. The sequence continues at coordinate 35,418 of JAXIVD010002603.1, forward strand.
GTGTAGGATAGCGATGGCACCCAAGAGAGAGTGAGTGGTAAGTGGGTTTTATACTTTGTCTACTTTTTTTTTTTTTAGATGATTGCTGTTGTGGTTTGAACAAAGATATTGAATTTGTAAGTGTTGTGTGTCGATTTATTTTTTATTTTATTTTTTGCTTTGTGTGTGTGTGTGGTAATTGTTATATATTTAGTACTGTGATTCCCTTCATTAAATTCCTCTTTTTCTTCCTTAATTCTTGACTTTAACTTGAATTACTCTTGCAATCCTTATCCTCCTTGTCTTGCCTTGCCGCTGACTGTTCCTCGTGTCCCCTCAGCTACTACTTGAGTCAGAAGAAGACACTCGAGATCAACCCACGTCATCCTCTGGTCAAGGAACTGCTCCGTCGCGTTGAGTCTGACTCTTCGGATGAGAAGGCCAAGAATATTGCACAAATGATGTTCCACACAGGTATTACTTTAACTTTATTTAGAAGGAATGTGGGAGTCTTTGAGTTTTTGTTTTGGACATTTTCATTCAAAGTCTTTCCTATATTTGTTACGGCAAAGAATGGTTTCAAACTTTTGTGTAGTTTTAGTTTTCAATGGAGGTTGTCCCAGCAAGCTTCCCACCTTTTGATGTCACCTTAACTGAACTCCTAAAATTAAATGGCTCCAAGCTAGTACTAAATTCTATACACTTGCCTTTCAACTTGGATGTATTTCAGTTCTTACAGCGCTACTTAATGCTTGCTTAATATACAGACATTTAGTTCTTCCTTTTATACTGACACGACTCCCTCTTAACAGCCACCCTGAGGTCTGGTTACATGCTGAAGAACACCGTTGATTTCTCCAAGTCTGTGGAGGAGATGATGAGGCAGACGCTCGGCATATCCATAGATGAACAGGTGGAGGAGGAGCCGGAGTATGAGGAGATGGATGAGGATGAGCAGTTGCTGGATGAGGATGAGGAGGATGGAGGTGAGGTGGAAGAAATGCACGATGAGCTCTAAGATTGATGGATGGATTAACTATTCTCCCTCCCTCTTAAGTGCTACTTTCCCCCCCTCCTCCCACCCCACACTCCTTGGTGCAAGACTGGGCATTGAGAGGCCAATCAAACACTTCATTGGGTCTTGAAGATGGTGCCATGACGATGTAAGAGTAATTATTATTTTTCTTTCAAGATTGATTAGAGGAAAGTGATTTTTTAAATTTTTTTATTTTATTTTTCATTATTTTGTCTTAACGGTACATAAGTTTAAATGGTACATAGTCTGCTGGAAGTTTTGTGCAGTACTCGGAGTCAACCCATCGCACTTTTTTTTTTTATTTATATGCACCGTCGTGTGTGTTGTGAGTCAAGGCGTTTATTGACTGTGCTGCTCAGTGTTTATTGAGCAGCTCCTGTTTCATACTTAGCCAGAAGTCACTAACTACCATGAATGAATATGTACGTATAGATGTAAGTGGGTGATCAACATTCCTGTCCTTGTTTCATAAGGACGGTTGGCGTGTGAAAGTATTCATATCATTTTCATAATAAAATGTAATGGTTCAAACTTTCATCTCTCTCTATCCCACTCTAATTACACACTAATGGTAATGAAGTTTGTAAAGAGGTTTGTGTTATTGTTATATTTATAGTTTGGTATAGGATCTAACGAGAGATTCTAGCGTAAGCCACAAAGCAGAAGAAACTGTGTTCAATGAGAGAATGGTAATGAAAATTTAGGTGATAGAATAGTAATGATTTTCTGTTAAGACATGTTATAACAATAATAGTGAATCTAGTATTGATTTAAGACTGATAATAGAAAATGATAATAGTTCTAATACCACAAGACTGAGCTTTGTACTATAACTTTAAACTCTAACCTACCCTGATAGGAAGTCCAGATGTATAGTTAGACAATAATAATCTATAACCTGTCTAGTATAGCCTAGCATGACCATTAGTTTTTCTTTACAGCTTTCAACATGAGATAAGCAGAGAGGCAGGAAGGAACACTCCGTTAGTGTGGTAGGACTCGGGTGTTCCCTGTATGTAGAATACCTAGTGGTGTAGTTAGAAGGTTGGGGCTGTAGTTGGTTATTAGTAGTGATGGTTTTAGACACTGAGAATAGAATAACCTAACTTGACTTCAGAGACTAATCATTTTACTAAGTACGGGTTAAGAATTTGTAGCTACACAGCCTAAAACTGTCCTAGCTCGACTAAGACTTGAGTTCTTATTAGTGTTGGTATTGATGTTCTCATAAGTAGATTTTCTCTTCTTTTTTTTTACCATCCGATGTTACACAAAAGGTAAGTTTAACTATGCATTGTCGTTTAATTATTGTTCGTATCTCCATGTGTTTTATTGCTTGGTTAACTCTACAAATGTGAGAAACCTATCCCAGTCACCTTTGTCTGTTGAGATTGTGTTTATAGAGGAAACCCAGCCAGGTAAAGAAGCAAGGAGAGAGGAGAGACTGAGGGAGGACGGAATAAAGAGGAAGTGGGAAGGGAGAGAGAGACTGAGGGAGGACTGAATAAGAAGTGGGAAGAAGGGAAAGACGTTGACGTTCTACTGATGAGGAAACTTGATTGCTTATGGTCTTGATGGCGGCAACATTTTTATACTTGAATTGATGGATCCTACTTTCATTCCTTCCTCCTCCTCCTCCTCCACATCCTCCTACTTCAATCCTTTCTCCATCTTGTCTCACTTCATTTGATTTGTGTCCTCTTTGCTATTTCCCTTTTTATTCTGATTGTTGTCCTTCCTCCTCCATATCTTTTTACTCTCTTCTCTTTGTCAATTCCCTTTCCTTATTGTTCTATTATATTGGTCAGAGAAGGTACGACCAGTGTTGCTCTCGCCTTTATTATCATTACCTCCCTCTTACAAATATTCGGGTTATTCCTCCTCCTCCTCCTCCCTTCCTTTTTGTTCCGTGTGTACATTAGGTTATAAGCATTACCAGAAAAGTCCGTTTTTTGTGAGTTTATTAATATCTACTAGTGGTATAGTGAGCTACAGGCTTTAGGTTTATATACATTGGTTTAAGATTAACATAGTTATACTGAAGCTACAGGAGTCGGCGGTGGAAGGGGTACATGACGGTAGGGGGGTGGGGGGTGTATTCACATTGTTCCTTTGTTCTTGTGTGACCTTTGACTAGAGCTGAGTTGTCAAGGGTTGGTTAGGTCAGGGGGATGAGCTGTGTGTTGAGTGGCTGAATAACATTAGTTGTAGTGCTCCATCATCCTTACATCAGGTAGCTGAAGAAGGAGGAGTCTGTTCGCAGGTGGAATGCACTGTTGCAATCGAGGATGTGGTACTTGTAGGCGAGTTCATAGGGCGCCTTACTCCTGAAGCTTAAGTTGCCGCTGTAGGTTTGGTCGTCTAGGTAGATGGAGGCTGATCCCTTCTTGAGGTAACCTTCCGTGCCGTAGTTTGCCTCGATGCCGTACGTGCTGTTAGGCAGAGTGAGTCTGGCTTGTGGGGCGAACTCTGTCAGAGGGATCTCGATGACAGCCTCAATGTACTCAAAGTTGGTGATGGAAGTTTTGACTGTGAGGTTGCCGAGGAGCTTTTCATCATTGTTGGCAAACTTTGCTGTGGCCCTGAAGGTGATGGGATGGTCCAGGGAGAAGGTGAGTTGAGTCATGTGAGTCTGTTGGTACTTGATGAGGGCATTAACTGTCTTCAGTGCCTCTAAGGGGGTGGAGATGGTTGCCCGGATGGTCACGTCCTGTGTGGAGGGAATCTTCACGTCGAGGCGGCCAGAGATAACGTCACGGGCGTTCATGAGTGCCACTTGGAAGCTCATGTTGGGCATTGCGTTGCTTACCTCAGCTGTGGCCTTCACGAGCCCAGTGGGGATGTAGGGAGAAGCCGCTTCAGCCAAAAGTGTGCCCTTATTAGCATTGTATATGAAGATGAAAGTGTTGGTGACCTCTGCCATGCTGGCTGCAGCCTGTAGCTCCACAGTGTCGGACATGTGCAAGGAGCCTCGCAGAGCAGCCTTCTGGATGTCCATGAAAGGCGTTTGAAGTTCCATTGAGAATCCTCCACCGGTGGCTCCCATGAAGGTATTGGCTTCAAGGTGATGCTTGACACTGCCCACCTCCAGCTCGGCCTTCAGCACAGCCTTGGAGCGGTCGCCGCCCATTACCATACTCAGGGCGTATCTTTGACCCAGCAGCGGTGTATCTAATTCCGCGTTCACGATCTGGTCAGCAGGCATCTTACGAGTCTGTCTCCAGGACACAGCAGCCGTGTGTGTGGCCGAGGGTGTGGTGACGGTGAAGGCGGCTCTGGGCCATGTCAGCTGCAGGTTGACAGTGGTGCGGGGCAGGGCGGGAGTGTTTACCTCCGCGATGGCCACCACGCCGGCGCGGGTGTCCAGGTCCATAGAGAAGGAGTACACCTGCGATGCTGCAAGACTCACGCTGAAGGACACCTGCTCAAAGGACATATTGGGGACGGTCGCGTTGAACTCCAGCTTGCGGACGCCGCCGATAAAGGAAGAGTCGAGTAGGACTTCACCAGTCACGGCAGAACCAGCGATGCTGAGTGTGCCTTGCACCTTGTGGCGCTGCTCACCCAGGACGGTGATCACTGTGCCCTTGAGGTCATCCAGAGTCGAGTATTGGGTGTCCACAGAAAGCTGTCGCTGCACGCCGGCCACACGGGTGTCCACGTTGACGGTGAAAGCTGTGGCTGCCTTTGTGTATTCTGCAACAAGGTAATCATTGTCAACTCGAAGCTCAAGCTTTGCCTGTGTTGGGTTGACGCTCTTAAGCAGAAGTGAGATCTTGTTGCCGATGAAGTGTCCTGGGAGGATAGTGGCATCAGCCTTGAACTGGCTCGCAGTTATTTCATAGGTAAAGTCAACCTCATACGTGGCGTAGATGTCGGTGATTTTGAGGTCAGCCTCCAGGTTTCTGAGAGAGGGCATCTTAACCTTGCCGGCCACCCCAAGGCTGGGAAGAGCAAGGAAGGGCGTCTGAAGTGTGATGGAGCCCTGGAAACCTTCCTGCAGTGAGGTGCCAACAATGTTGCTCCTCACAATGAACTGTTCTCCAGATACGTCCAGGGTCGCCTCACCCACAATCTTGTTGTTACGGTCCAGATTGACGCTTGCTGCGATTCTTGGGATGTTAAGGAAGAAGGGCACAAAGGCCTCAGCTCGCGCCACCAATTGGTTGTTAATGTTGGAGAAGGTGAACAAGCCACCCATCTTTTCCCAGCCACGGAAGGGCGTCTGCAATACCAACTTGCCCTCTGTGTACTGCATACCTTCAGATTGCAGTTGGTAGTTGAAAAGGAACTGGCGACCGAGTATGTCTGCCTCCACCACAACGCCGCGTTTGATGTCGCCATCCTTGAAGCCACCACGCAGCTTCAAGTTGTAGTCATCGAAGCCCACCTCGGAAAAGAAGCTGTCGTTGGAAACAGAGCGACGGGCCCGTGTTGTGTGTTCTCCTGTGAAGGGGGACCAGAAGCGGGCCTTGACGCCATCAGAGTTGTACTCAAACTCAGCCTCAAGGTGTTCATTGCTGCCAAGCTGCGCCTCAAGCTTGATCTCCAGCTTGTCGTTGCTTGAGAACTTGTAGTCCACTTCGTACTGGACGCCGTCATAACCGAAATTGGGGATATCCACTCTGCCACTGAAGCCGGTTCTGAAGTTGTCCTTGGCCTTGATGGAGAAGGTAAGTTCTTTGTCTTCGCCGTAGCCTAGGGTAAAGATGCGTTCAGGCCCACGGCGACCCAATCCAAATATGAGTGCTGGCAGTGGCGTCAGTGATGACTCCACTTTGCTCTTCATGTAGTAACCATCATTGTACATCTCGAATTCATTGTAGACATTAAAGAAGAAATCTTTCAATCTGAATTCGAAAGTTCCATTGCGCTTCTGCGTATTGAGCTCTGAGTCCAACTTGATGTGCAGGTTCTCGCTTTCCAAGAAGGACGCTGAGCCATCCATCTCCACGTACAGTCGTTCACTACTACGGAAGCCATTCAGCTCAAAATTGAGCATTGTTTCCCCGATATTAAGGGCGAGACCAGCCAGCTTGGTGGGTCTGGAGCCTGTGCCAGTGATGAACGCCTCCACGTCGTAGGCGGCGGCGATGGTGACAGCTTTGCCGCTGGGTGCCGTGAAGGACAGATTAAACTCAGACTTATTGGTGTCGAGCTGCGCTGTGCCAGTCATGCTGACGCGCTGATCATTCCTGACGTATTCCACGGTGGCCTGACGCCTGCTCCAGCTCGCCTGAACCTTCAACACGCGCAGTACTCTGAATGGCGTCGTCATTTCGAGAGTGAGGTTTCCCTTCCTCTTAGTCTTTCTGTTTAGGGTAATCTCCATGTGTCCCTGACGTGAGCCTCGCTCGTAGTGGAGGTTCACTGTTTGTGTCTTGCCGCCCAAGTTGTAGGTGAAAATGGCCTTAATGTTCTCGAAGCCTTCAAACGGCGAGGTCATTACAAATTCGAAAGTATCTGAGGTCACGTTCATAACGATGGCGATCTTTTTGTCGTTGATATCAAGCCCCATTTTCAAGTTGAACAACTGGGAGAAGTCTACTGTGCCATAGAGGCGTGCGTGTTGCAGAAACTCCAAAGTGGAATCAATCGTTATCTCTTCCTCAAGATGATTTGGTGTCATCTTGCGGGTCCACGTAGCATTTACCTTCTTTTCAGGCTGACCATCAGCGACTCTCTTATAGTTGATACTGGCTTGGGCGTCGTCGATGTTCGCCACGTTGTACTTCATGCCGACTTGAACCTCACCAATGAAGATGGAATTGATGTCCATGTTGCCTTCCAGGACCCTGAAGTCGTCACTTCGCTTCCAGTTGGCTCTCAAGTAAGACTGTTGTCCACCGATCATTGCCTCGGCCTTGAAGTGCTTGTTGTTGTTGTTGCGGAAGTCGTGGGTGAGTGTCATCTGGAACACTTGGAATTGTGGAGGCAGGAACCGAAGAGCAGTTTCGATAGAGTTGCGCGATCGTCGCGGGTCGAGGTCACTTATGTCGATGTTGATCTTATTGACTCGGTTATTGGCCTTGAGCTCAGCATTGAACACCACCTTGTTCAGGAAGTCATAATTACCCTTGAGGGACACCTGCTGATACCTTGGGTGGTTAGAATCGGCAGAGAACTCAAAAGTGGCGGTCTTGGCGTCGGCGTTGCGTTTGAACATGAGTTTCTGTGTGCCGCGGTACTGGCCGTACGTGAAGTTACCCTCGCTGATGAAGGTCCCGTCACGGCGGAGGTTCCAGGAGGTGGTGAAGAGGAACTCATTGGGCTGGAAGGAAAACTTTATGCCACCTTCCACGTTACCGCTCTCAATACCTTGAAGGGTGCCCCTCAGCTTGATCATTATGTAAGAAGACTCTGGTCCCACTTTCAAGAAGTAGTCCCTGTGGTCACCGCTACGGATAAACTTCCACTGCAAGAAGGCCCTCTCGGGAATGTCATCAGCAGTGAATACCAAGTTGGATTCCAGAAGGCTCACGCTGCCCTGGCCCTTGTACTTTCTACCGCCGATTTCAAACTCAAATCTTGCTCGTTGCTGATTCATAAAGTTCCATTTCCCGGAGAAGTTATTCCACATTGATGTGCTCTTGTTAGGAGTCGTGATCCGCACCTTGAAGTCTCCGCTGCGAGGGTCACGCAGGTTGATGTTGTAGTTCACGTCGATTATGTACAACTTCCTGCCGGGTAAGGTCACCTCTAAATTGACGTGTTTTGGGTCGGATCTGCGATCAATCTCGGCGTGGATGGTTGTGGTTCTTGGCACGGCCACGAAGGAGTTGGTGAGAGTGGTGTGGATTGTACCATGTTCCGGTAGGCTTCCCCTGCCTGTCATCTCCATAGAGAGCTGCCTCTCGATGGTGCGGCCTCTCTCTGTCACTTCCCTCTTCAGTATCACATTGAAGGTGTTGAAGCCTTCGCGGTGAATGTGAAGGTTGGTGTGATGGCCCTCAAGGCGGCCGTGGATGTCGAGGTGCAGCAGGTTGGTCTCTGCGTTGGCGCGCATCTCCATAGTGAACATCTCCAAACCATTGATTTCTAGGTTTTGTTTAACTTCAATCTCTCTTGCCATGCTGAGAACATAGTTGTAGTGGAAGGACCTGAGCACCTCAAACCGGGAGGTGAAATCAATGTTGCCGCCCTGGGGCTTCAGGTCGATTTTGAGTTCCGTGTTTTGGGTCGGATTAGGTACAAACAGCTCTACCTGCAGTCCTGTGCGGCTGCTGCCCATCATATCTATCTTGAAATTGGACGAGTTGGACTCTACCTTGATCATTCTTTGCCTTCTGCTGAACTTGAGCTCACCCGTTACGTGCTGGTAGTTAGCATAAGGAGTCTTGAGGTCGAGGTTGTATATCTTGATATTTCTTCTAGCTTCGCTGCGACCTGAGATTGTTAGCTCTACCTTACTCTCGTTGATCTGCCCGCTAGCGTATGCCTGCACGGTCTGCTGGTCGAGGCGGCCTGTCAAAGCCAGGAATTCCCATCCTTGCAGCTCGCTCTTCACCTCCAGGCTGACAGTCTGGCTATTTGGGTCTCTTTTCATCATCAGCATCAGGTAATTGTTGTTTCTCTTCCAAATGCCTTCGTAAGTGTCCCCTTCCTTTTTGATTTCAAAGGACACTTCCTCCATCCTGGCGAAGGGCGTCTTAAGCTGGAACTTGACGCTGTTGAAACTGGCGAGGATTGAAGCCTCACCGGCGTCGTTCATCATTTGGAACTCGACAGACCTCTTGGCGCGGTTGACATTGCCGGACACATTCAAGCGGTTGAGTCCAGCGAAGGGCGTTCTCAGGTCAAAGGAAAGGTCAGAACCAATAAGCTTTCCGTGCACGTTGATGGCCTTGATGCTCCCTTCTCTTTCCACCACCATTTCGATCACCTTGTCGTCCTGGGTCAAGTCTGCTTTGCATTCCAACTTAACTTGGGTCCACCCATTGAAGGGCGTCGTCATCTCCAGCTTTACACTCGCCAGCTTTTCCTGAAGGTTACCGGCCAAGAGGAGGCCGTAGGAACGATCGCCGGCGGTGAGCTGAGCAGCGAGCAGCTCGTTCTTGTTATCAAGATTATATTGGATCTTGAGCGTTGCGTTGGGCAAGGTGGGGATGGGCGTCTTTGTCTGCACCACTATTACGGAGCTGCGTGGCGCCACGGTGGCTTCAGTCAGTAGGAAGTAGTTGTTCTTGTTATGAACTGCGGTGATGGAGGCTTCAAGGCCATCGGGCTTGGTGGCGTGCTTGATAGCAATGGAGCCAAAGCGGAGGGTGGGGAAGGGCGTTGCCACTTCTATGAACATGTCCCCGATGACGTAGGAGGCGTTGGCGGAGAATGTGTAAGACCCGACCTGAAGGTTGGCTTTGACTCTTCTCATGTCCACGTTGATGGTGGCCTCCAGGGAGGACTCCTCGTACCCTTGGAAGGGTGTCTTGAAGTTGAGAGTGATGCTCTCGGATAGGTAGCGGCCATTGGCAGAGAAAATGTATTCACGGTTGTTGTGGGTGACCTTGACATGCGCCGTAGCTTCCCTGCCGTTCGACACGTTCAGTATGTACTCAGCACCTAGCGTCTCCCAACCTGCCAGGGGCAAGCGGACCGTCAGGCTACCTTGCTTGGCGCCATATGATGCATCGACGCTCATCTCCTTCCGTAAATCGTCACGCTGCATGAGCGCCTCGGCGGCCAGTTTGTTGGAGTCCAAGTTGTACTTGAGTTCAAGCGCCAAGTTGTTCCAGCCTGGTACGGGTGTGGTCACCGCCGCAGAGAAGTTGCTGGCTGATGGGGAGAGGTGACATTGCGTGCGCAGCTCATATATGTCGTTGTTTCTTTCGAAATGGATAGAAGCTTGGGTGGCACCGCTCTGCACCTCGTACTCTGTGACAAGCACCAAGCGGCTGATGGGTGCAATAGGAGTGGTCAGCCTCACCTCAATGCCCGTGTGTCGCATCTCCATGCTTCCACGGAAATTGTAAGTTTCACGATCTTTCACGAAGTTGGCGACGATGAGGTGCTGGCCTGGGGTGCTGCTGGTGTAGTCAGCGTCCATCTTCATCACTTGGAAGCCTGGGAAGGGTGTGGCCACATTCAGCACTACGTGGTTGTCATTGAGGGCGGCGGCGAACGCAAAGTGTTGCCTCTTGCCTTCTTTTGTCACGTTGAGCTCAGACTTCTTGACGTCACTGCGCAAGTCGTAGGTGCCTTCCACTTCGAGGCTGGAGAAGCCTGGAAGGGGAGACCTGAGGCTGAGGGTGAGGAAGCCCGTATTATTATCCATCTTGAAGGTGGTGTCGGCGGAGAATGTCACGTCGTTCCTGGAGAAGGTGGCCTTGAGGGTCTTTTGGGGTCCTGAGAGATTGGACTCCACATCCAGCTTGAGACTGGCAGCCTGGGTGATGGGTGTGTTCACCTCTACCTTCAGTTTGGGATTCAGTGTGTTGAACAAGATGTCAGTGTTCATTTCATACCTGTCGTTGTCGCGGGTAGCGCGGATGGCGGCAGAGAAGGAATCCTGGCGATAGGCGTAGGTGCCGTCCAGTGCCACCACCTCCCAGCCAGGGATGGGCGTCTTCACTTCACCTTGGAGGGTGTTGTCGTTCAACATTAGCTTGCCAGTGAATTCCTTGGTGACTCCTTCCTTCTTAATGGTCACACTTACTTCGTAGGGGGACTCAGAGACCGAGATGGAGGCCTTGAGGGAAGCCTGGGTCCAGCCTGGGATGGGAGTAGTAACTCTGGATGTCACCTGCTGCGTGGTGCCTTCCAAGGAGGCTTCCAGGTTCCAGCTGAACTCCTGTTCGTTGTAAACCACCTTGGTTGCAACAGCCTTGGGTGTACCGTTGAGGTTCCACTCGGCAGTGGCCCGCAGTGTTCGCAGCTCGCTGAACGGGGTCGTGATGTTCAGGATCACCTTGGGAGCCAACGGGTCGGTCATCTTGACGACGCCCTTGGCGAAGATCTCGGCTGTACCGTAAACTGTCTTAAACTTCACCGTCTTGTTCTCGCTGAGGAAGTTATAGGAAGCGTCAAAGGAGATTGTCTCGAATCCCTGGTATGGTGTGGTGACAACCAGCTCCACCTTGCCCTTGGCGGGACGCAGGTGCTGCGTACCTGTCACCTCAATCTTGCGCTCGTTTCTCGACACGTAGGCGTTGATGGCGGTGCCGGATGCAAAGAAGGACGCACTGAGCATCTCCCAGCCACTGAGTGGTGTCTTGCCCTTGAAGATGAAGGTTTGTCCCTCCATTTTAGCAAGAAGGTCCAGTTCCTGTGTGTCATACTTCATCTTGATCTGACCCTCCATAGTGGCCACGTCATACGTGATGGCCATGTTAAAGTCCTTGATCATTTCTACAGGAGACTGAAAGGTGACGCTCAAGTTACTGTTGGTGGGTTGCAGGAGCCACCTTGCGGCCAGGCTGCCCTCTCTGCCGTCCAGTACAACGTTGGTCTTGAAAGATGTTTGGTCTAGCGTGGCGGATGCCTGGTAGGTGACGGACTCAACCTTAAGCACTGCGTTCATATTGAAAGGCATCGTCTCGAGCTGGTGTTGCCAGCGTCCTTCAAGGTGATGTACAGCTTGCCAAGAGTCGCTGGGGGACGATTCCTTGATGTATTCCCACAGGCCCAGCTCCAACATGGTGTTAGTCACGCTGCCGGAAAAGCTCACCTTTGTCTCATACTTGTGACTGTAAACAGCGGCCAAAGTCACGCTCGTTGACGGGTTGCTGACGTCATAGGCAGCCTCAATTTGCAGCGGGTACAGCAGATATGGGCTGGTGAGGCCGAACTCAATGTTGGCTCTGTCCTGCTGGTAGTCACCCGTCAGACGCACGGTCATCTCGTCACGGCCGTGATTGAGGACGAGCACGACAGTCTTCGCGGGCCGCACGCTGAGGTTCAGGGTGTAGCCAAGTGGCTGCCAGAAGGGTGTGGACAGGGAGGCCGTGGAGAAGAACTTTCCCTCATGGTCGTACTTATTCCTGGTGGACAGCAGGATTTTGCTGCCAGGTTTGTATTCCACCTCCGCGGAGATTTTGGTCTCTCCTCCAATCTCCTGTTCATATTGGAAGTC
>JAXIVD010002603.1:52500-56961 GCA_036785275.1 Cancer borealis
CACACACACACACACACACACACACACACACACACACACACACACACACACACACACACACACACACACACACACACACACACACACACACACACACACACACACACACACACACACACACACACACACACACACACACACACACACACACACACACACACACACACACACACACACATACACACACACACACTTACCCTTGAAGGTGATGGGTTGGCTGAGGTAGTAGGTGCCAAGGAAGGCCTCCAGGAAGTACTTGTTCTGCATTAGGTCGGCCATGACCTCGGCCTTCACATTGAGCAGTTCCCCGTCGCTGGTGGAACACATGATGTAAGGCTCCACCTTGATCACGTCCCCGTACGCTGTGAGCAGACCGGCGTCCACGCTGTACTGTCTTGGTCCCACCTTCACGTTTCCCTTCACACCCTTCTTGTCCTGCTGCCACTCGTACTCTCCCTGTGCCTCCATCTTGATGATGAACGAGTCCACAGTGGCGGACACCTTGCTGTCCTGTACCTGCAGGTTGAGAGCGGCGCGGCGGGAGTGCTGCGCCCCAGGGTTGTCAAAGTGGACAGAAACTTCGTTGGAGGATTTAGTGAAGCGGAAAGTGTATCCTGTCTGTGTGTCTGTCTTGGAGAGGTATGCCCGCAGGGTGCTGGGCAGGGTGAAGGGAGTGTTGGGCAAGGCAATCTCACCACACACTTCCATGCCCATGTAGCTGTTGATACAACCGCTGCGTACTTGATCCTGCTTCTCCCTTTCCTCGTCCTGGTCGTCACGCACGTAGAAGTATTTGGTTTCCACGTCGATGAACTCCATGCGTTCCTTGGGTGTGTCGAAGGCCACGTCCACCAGCGTGGCGCCGTTGATCCTCACCTTACCCTCCAGGGAGGTGGAGGTGTGCATGGTGGAGGAAACCTTCACGCCGGCGCGGGTCACGTGCGCGTCCACAAGCATCACGCCATCCACGTGCACTGCCGCCGAGGGACGGAGGTGCCCCTGGATGTGCACGTCAGACATACTCTCGGCCCTGAAGGAGCCGTCCATCCTGATGGCAACCGTGGCCGTGCTCTTGGCGCCGAGGGTGAGCGGCAGGCCCGTCACGGTGGGCACGGAGTAGTGAGTGTCGAACAGCTGGTAAGACTTGGTGTAGTCCACGTTGCCGCCTCGAGCCAACTCCATCAGGAGGGCGAGGGGGCTGGGCGATGCGTCGCTGTTTCCACTCAAGCCGCGGAAGTGTTTGTAGTGGACGTCGTTACCGAAGAGGCGGAGGTAGTATGAGCCGCGTGGCTCGTCAGTGGCCTCCTCCAGGAATTGTTCCAGTGTGGTGGTCTCTGTTTCACGTTTCTGTTGACGCAGACCCCTGATGGCGGCAGCGATGGTGTCTTCTGGGAAGTAGCCGTCAGGTCCGAACAAACGCTCCATGTAGGACTCGAAGCCCTCGATGCGGCCGCCCACCTCAAACAGATTGACAGACTCGCCGAAGAGGTCGAGGGTGAGGTTGAGCATGGCTGAGCGTGGGAGGTAAGACTGGCTTGAGAAGATCACGTTGCTCTCCACAGCTGCGCCCAGATTGAGTTCCTTGGTGAAGAAGGAAGACTCGTAGTTACGCGAGAACCTCAGTTTGTCAGTGTTGAACTTGTTGGCGAGGAGCTCCTCCCCAAGCAGGACGCGCGCCCACTCCTTGCCAGGTGCGGCGGATTCCTGCAGGTTGGTGAGGTGTGTCCACACGAAGGAACCCACCTGGTTCACGCCCTCAGAGGTGAGTCGGTCCTTAATGGCAGCCACGACGGCGGGTGTTGGGCAGGTCATGACGGAGAGGTAGGCGGCAATGCGCACCTCGGAGTCCTGCGCCTCGTCCTGGTAGGCAGCCACCAGGTTCGAACGGTCGTACTCGCAGGGCGTATGTCTCCACGCCTCGATGGCCGCCACGCGCACCTCCATGTCGTTGTTCTCGGTGTAGCATCGCTCCAGGACGCGGTTGGCGTTGATCCAGCGACCAGCATTGCCCAGCGCTCTTAGTGCCACCAGGATCTTGATCTTCTGTTCCTCATTGAGGGCACGGCAGCCTGAGCCGAGCTGGGCCTCAATGCGTCGCATCACCTGCTGCACGCCAGAGTCCTCGCCGCATCCACTGTTCAGCTTGCAGAATGTGTTGACGAGTGCTGAAGTACCCAGCATCGCGCTCTGGCTCGGCTCGGTCTCCAACATCGGCTGTGGACAGAAAAAATTATTACTGCTCTGGACATGTTGGGTGCAATGCATTTCCTTGTGACTATATATACAGGTGAGTGTATGCCCAGTCTGGCCTCACTCTGGCATGAATACAATCATTACTTACTGCGATGGCGGTGAACATCTCTGAGGTCGGGTTCTTGAGGAAGGTGAGGGAGGTGAACCAGGCGTCGGCCTCCTCCGGGGTCAGGTCACCGTTGGCATACATGTCCCTAACAACGGCGGCAGCGGCGGCAGTGCCCACCAACGGCATGGCGTCCACCAGGAACTTGCGGGAGTGTGTTTCGACGGTGGCGGTGTACACCCGTGAGAGGACGGGGTATTCGAGGCCTCGGAGGGCGATGACCAGCCTGGAGAAGAGTGCCGGGGCTTCGGGGCGAACCTCCTGGCGGGAGACTTCATCCAGCTGCGTGAGGAGGGCAGTAACAGCCTCGGCCTGGGTCTGGGGGGAGGCGTTGTTGTCACCCTCGAACACGGGAGTCTTCCTCACAAATTGTTGTTCCGTGGAGGTGAGTGCCGGGCCGTCGCGGGACACCAGCTTGAGGAAGGTGTTGGCTGTGGTGATGGCGCCGCCCGCCTGCCCTGAGAAGGGTCGGAAGGTGTGGCTTTCCTCGCAGCTAGATTCGATCAGAATGCCGCCCTGCACTGTCTGCCTGCAGCCGCTGGTGCTGTCCAGCACCGGCAGACTCTGGACGGACGAGTCGGTGCTGTAGGAGGTAGAGGAGAGGTAGGAAGTGAGGTGAGTCCTCTTGGTGCATGAGGTGAGGTCCTTTGTCTTGTTGATGGTGAGCACGTCACCTTCCAGCTTGTTATCGTAGTGCGTCACACACACGCCCTGCACGTCCGTCTCCTGCACGTCCTGAGGGTGAGGCGATGCGTTACAAACTCACCATCACAACAACCACAACCACAACCACAACAATAACAACAATTATAACAACAACTACTACAACTACTAGTGCAGCCCCAGCAGCAGTACCTCAGTGCCAGGCCGTGTGAGGGAGGTCTGGAAGGCAGACAGAAGGCCTCGCTTGAAATTGAGGACCCACGTCTCTTCGGCCTGGGCGGCGCACAGCTCCTCGACGCGACCGTCTTGGAAGGAGAACCGGAGGGCGGAGCTGCTAAGTGCTGCCGCCATCTCCTCAGCGTGTGTCGACCCTTGCAGAGTGACATCAGTCAACTGTAAATAAGGTCACGGTGAATGGCAGTTCAGGTCATTAGGATACAGGACTTCACCTCCATCCTTGTGGTCTCCAAGAAGGACAAAGAAACGGCTGGATCATGTCTACGTTCTTAACACTATATATCTTTCCACAATAGAGGATGAGGGAGGAGGACACTGAATGAAGGCAGGATAACGGATGCCAATGGATAAAGAAACACACCCAAAAAAAATGAGGATAAGAGAGAAAGACGTATAATAGAATCATACCAAAGCGTTGAATACTTACTCTGAGGGTGTGTTCGCAGGAGGCCGTGACGTCAATGTGTGCCTGGGCGGTGATGGTAACACTGGCACCCTCCTCAGACCGAGCGAGGTGGTCAGTGTTGGTGGATGCAGAATACTCATAGTTGTAACTGCGTCCTGGAGGCGGAAAAAGGGTGGGAAAAGGGTGGGAAGGGACCGGAAAAAAAGAATGATAGGAGGGAGAGTAGAAGTAAAAAGAAGATATTAAGGAAGGGAAGGAAATAAAAGAAAAAAAGGAGATAGAGGAAAGATAGATATAGAAGGAATGAGAGAGGATAGGGAAGGGAAAATAAAGGAAAGAAGTAAAGGAAAAAGAGAATTGAATTAATTAACCACATAAGATCAAATAAATCATGATAATAATTTTCTATCTTTCATTCTATTTCTTAATACAACGTAACTTAGTGATTTGATAATGTTGTTTTGATGTTTGTGTTAATATTCAAGCATCTTTATCAAACATCTTATCAAGCTTTATCAGTATCTTGTTGTTCTCTTAGGAAATAGAAATAGCGTCGCTTATTTTTTTTTATCTGTTAACCTGATAGAAGAAACCATGAGTGTGAGAGAACATACAACTCATAATTTTTTTTTTTTTTATACATTAAAAGGGTACTGGCTAAGGGAAAATAAATTAAGTATAAAAAAAAATCATAATAACTCAAAATAACTCATAATAACTCACCTGTTTGGTATGAAAAGATGTTATCCTGATTGCAGTGAAGTGCGCAGGATTCTCGGTTTCCTGTGGGTCCTAT